>JAPTYQ010000030.1:18300411-18320905 GCA_029814465.1 Ostorhinchus cyanosoma | reverse complement strand
ACCACCCGCGTGGCAGCACACGCACACATAGAAACACTGATTCATACCAGCTCATTTTCCTGTTTTATGTAAACCCAAAACGTCTGCGCCTGCCAAGAGAGCTTTGTGAAAACACTCGCAAAAAGTACCTGCAAATGGTTTGTGTATTTGCGGAATAGGAATAAGTTACTGTCACTTGTAATTAGCCTGTTTCAAAATAGAGAGCCAGTATTGGCTTGTGAACAGACATACAAAGTCTCCATTCATTCATACATGGGTCAACATTCTTAGCTCTCTCCTCTGTCTCCTCTACTTCTCAGCTTACTGACTAAATTCCCATCTGCTCAGAAACATTTTTTCATACATCATAAGGACATAGTTATATTATATGGCAAATAGAAATTGAAATTACTCTTGTAGGCATAAGCTCTGCCCCAGAAAAGTTTCCTTGCATCACCTCTTCCTTTCAGGGTTACATCAGTTTAATGCAGAGCTGTCCTGAATTAGCTCCTAACCAAATGTCATCTGTTCTATTCAGTTTCATTCATTACAGACAGGCGACTTACACAAGAGGCTCCATATATTCTTTCCATGCTTTTTTTGCACACATAATTGGTCTGTTTCTAGACTAAATTTCTTTTGAAACCCAAAACAAGCTATATGTCTCTTTTTTACTCCTAACCCTTCCATCTATAGCGTTTGGTCTTGTTATTAAAAGTCCATAGCAGTCAAAAGCAATTAGATTCAGATTTCTACAAATTTTCCAGTGAATAGAAACAACTGGTCTGGTTTTAAAATGGTCTGTTTCCCAAACCGGGCCTCCACACCCAACCTCTGTATGCTCAATTGGAAAATCATGCAGCCTGTCTTCATCTTGGCAATCTGCTAAAGCGGTCGTATTGTTAGTAATTTAACTGCCTATCTGACCGTGCAGTGTAAGTAAACCCATGACCGGTACAAGCCAGCTGCTTTACTCCAGGGCTTATTAGTCTGGATCAAAACACTGCATATGACCAGTTACAGATGTATATCACATGTTTAGTTTTTTTAATGTAAAAATAATAAGACTTTGTTATTCGAAAAGCTTTTCCTAACTCTCTTGTCTTTTGTCTCTTCCAGTTCGACAAATACACCCCTAAACTGGACAATCCATTCATCAGACATTCAAACGTGAGTTTTTCTGGGTTATTTTAATTTAAATTTCTTATTTGCATTTGGCAAATCAAATATTTGACATATTTGAATATTGCCATGAGAGCATTTATCGTGGTGGTGGGTTTGTGTGTGCATATGCTTACGTCTTGTTTTGTACATATGTTTGATTTTGTTTCAAGGTTTTGTGT
The DNA here is from genome assembly GCA_029814465.1 of Ostorhinchus cyanosoma. Lineage (NCBI taxonomy): Eukaryota > Metazoa > Chordata > Actinopteri > Kurtiformes > Apogonidae > Ostorhinchus > Ostorhinchus cyanosoma. Next base: position 18,319,583 of record JAPTYQ010000030.1, on the reverse strand, counting down.
GTCCCATCCTTCCCTTTTCTCCCCAGTTCTTCCCCTCCTACCCTCCCACCATGCCAGGCATGCCCCCGCTGCTCCCACACTCAGGACCCTTCAGCTCGTTGCAAGGAGCCTTCCAGCCCAAGGTCAGCCCCACATCCCTAACCTCAACCCACAATCTACAAACGTGTAGAATTCAGGGAAGCATGATCACACAAGAGATCACATATGCTTGCGAAAAACATTTTAATTGACTTTGTCCTTTCATGTAACATGTTCAAATAGAGACACCTATTGATGGAATAAAAAAAAAGTCCCAGTTTAAATAGATGGTTCATGGCTTTATACACGGTCTGTAAGAAAGAGCCAGAAGGAAATTAGTCTAGACTCTGCATGTAAAGTCATCAAGTAAGATTATTAATACACCATATGGCAGTAAAAGAAATGCTCTCAGCTTTGTTTATTTAACCAAGTTTCCAAGGTTTTTTTTTTCTTAATCGCACAACATTAAAGAAAGTGGTTTAGGAAATTAGAACACCTACAAGTAGAGATGAAGAGCTGCAGTTTTTGGTGGGGTTATGTTCAGGGTTATTGTTAGAAAATGCATGTAAATAAGGGAACACCACAAAGAAAAATAAGATCCATATTTGCATCATAAAAATCCCTTTAATACACTAAATTGTAACTAATTGTAACTAATGATCCACATCCATGCTTATTTTTTAGTCATTTAGATGTGAACATAATGCAAGATTTAACTGGACCTGGACCTGCATCTTAGGCAGGTTGTGATAATTTGAAGAAAAGACAGTGATGTTAAAGTGTCCAGGAGAGCAGGGGGGAGGTAAACAGAGGCAGTGAGGTTAGGAGGGATGGGAAGCAGTGGGAGGGTGAGGGTGAGGGTCTGTCTGGTAGATGCCCAGTGGCTGTGACCTGGTGTAAGCCACCAATCAAAGCTGGCCTTAAATCCCCTGGCCTTATTCCCGGCGGGTTTAGTCATGGAGGAGCCCTTTTGTCCAAGGCTCCTCCAGATGGTTCAAGGAATACTCGTATGTGTCTAAAGCCCCTGCTAAGTATTCTAGGAGAGAAGCTTGGAAGGGAGGGGGTTAGGGCAAGGATTGTGTATGTGTGTTTGTTTGTAGTTGCTGCTGACCCGGGTCACCCTGCAGGATCTTCCTATTCCTGATACTGGGATGGATTAATATGGCTGATCTAGGCACTTGTGCTCCAAAGACTTAAAGAGGAGATCAGAGAGATCAGAGATGTGTTACTCTGCTATGGCTCAGCGCCTGTAGCATCATTGCAGTTTTATCTACTGACGTCAGCCATACAGTAGGATTACTGAGCTATAGTGCTTAGGGAGGATATAAGGTTACAGGGATGCTGGCAACACTGGCAGGACAATCTTCAAGTGGTTTTGAAACCGTTTCTAGCTCTGAGCGTCACTGCTAGAGTGTAGGGTGGAGGAAAACGGAAACTTTGGAGAGTATCTGTTTTATCCTCCTATCATATACTATCTGTAGGGCTGTATAGTGATCAGCATGTCTGTCCTTTATCATATTAGCATAAAACTTTTTCACCAAACTCACTCTAATTTATCAGTTATATGTTGGAAATTGAAGGAGGAATTACACAATTTGAGTATCCAGAGAGTAACTGAAAAATCATTTGCTACTTTTTCACAGAACTTAATACAAAGCATTATTTATGTATTGGAGAGGTGGCTTTTGCTAATTTGTCTGTCGCCTGTCCGTCTTGTCCATCTTGCTGTATGTGATCATTTCATTGTGGACAGAACTAGAAAAATGTTCCATCTTTTTCCAGTAAAGCTACTTAAGAAGCTGCTCAACTACTCTGCTGACAGGAAAACTCAAAGAAAATAAGCAAATATAGCAAATATATTCCATTTTGTAAGGACTGTAGGTAGATGCCATCCTCTGATAGCTCATGTTATTCCTAAGGTCTTGACGGATCTATTTTAGTTTGACATCAATTACCAGAATTTTCTATAATTTTTAAAGACCAAGTGAAGTTGGTGAACGTAAACTTTAGCGCCTCTGTGGGATGTGATGAAAGAAACTCAAGCTGGACTGAAGTATTCTGTCATAATAAAATTTCACACCATCAGAATAATCCAATGGGCCAAAAGAGGAAATATATTTTGGAGAATAAAAAGTTTGAATGCATTCAACCAAGGTTTATCTAAACCAGCATCAATAGCATGTGTTCTGTATGTGAAGATATTAACATAATGAAGGTTAAACCTGTCATAATCGCCTCTCCAAGTATTTTCTAATTAAAAACCTCAGCATTAAACAACCAACACCCTGAACTTATGTGAAAATGGTGTCAAGAACAGTTCATTGCATTTTTTTTTAAGTGTTGATGATTTTATATCTTGTTTCTTGGTTCTTAGGCGTCTAATCCCATCGACGTAGCAGCCCGTCCGGGAGCAGTACCTCACACACTCCTCCAGAAGGATCCACGGGTAAGAATGAGTCTGCTAAAGGACAGTCTTTTCCCATAATGCATCATACAGTCACAGTAATCCAAACTGACAGAAAGTAAAAGCATGTGTTTTTTAGACAAATATTTCCAGTGCGATTAAGCGCCTTACTCTGCTGATGTTAGGGTTTTGCACTAAGCTCTGCATCCTCTATTTGTTGATGATGATAATGGTTGTGTGTTTGTCCACACAGATAACAGATCCATTCAGGACATCAGTAAGGGTAAGTTATTGCGTCATGCTCTTGTTTTAAATGTTTTTTCCTCTCTGGCCAGGCCACAAAGTCAAAAAATGCAAATTCTCCAACAATCACAGATCAAGCAAACACAGGCTTTTGGCTGCCTTGAATGGTAGCTTTGAGGTCTCTATGGGGTGAAAGTCAGAGTTAGATTTTTCTTAATCCGTTGCCTGGTTGAAAATTCTGATGAGTTCCCACTTTGTAGTGTGGCCAGAAAATCTTAATGCCAGAATCCATTTTTAGCTCCCTATATCAAAGCCAGCAGGCTAACCTCAGTCTCTCTCTAAATTTTTAGAAACCTGGCAAGTGGTGCGCAGTGCATGTCCAGATCGCGTGGCAGATCTACCACCACCAGCAGAAAATGAAGGTGCGTGAGATGGATAATGATGTTTTGCAAGCTACTTACTGTCACATAAAATACTGATACAAATACAGTAGAGTGGTTAAAGAACAACCATTCCAATAATGTATTTGAGTATCCACTAGGGCTCCTCATGTCATATCTAATTCTCTACCTGTAGAAGCTATAAGTATGTTACCACATTCAGACAGACTCTTACTTACATGTATGTAAGAGTTCCAACTATTTGCTGCATGTAGACCTCCAAGTTACATATTTCTGGAGTCACTATAAATTACAATAACTGACTGTTAATGATGTTTATGTAGTAAAACATTAATTTTGTTTTGTAGTCACATTGACGAAAAATATGATAAATGCCTGTCAGGGAATACTCCACTGACAGAGCATGGCGTGGCCTCGCCATGGAAACCCTCAGTAGTGTCAGTCCTTCGTGGACTCTGGAACCCCGTTACCAAGGATTAGTTTTCCCTAATCAGCTTACTTATATTTGTTGTAACACAGTCAGCCAGAATAGGACACATAGAGCCATTGTTTATGTATCTGTCCTCCCTCTGATCTCTCACCCAGTGAAGCCGAGGATAAATCCGTCTCACTCACTCTGTTGTTGGAAATATTTGGTGCTGTTGCCTGCCGACCTCATGTTCTTTGTCTGCCTTCTTCTCCTTTGCTCAACATAGCAAATGCAGCTGGATCCTCACAAACTTGACATGAACGGGAAGCTGGACCTGTTCAGTCGACCTCCAGCTCCAGGAGTCTTCCCAGGGTTCCCTTACCCTCATGACCTAGCACGACCCCTCTTCTCTTCTACAGGTTAGTGGGTAATGAACGAGGTGGTTCATCCCAGGACAAATTGTTCAAAATTACAGCACTTTAAAAGCCTTCTAGTGGTATTTTTTTTTATCTTTTTTCAAATTACCATTTATAGCTGCATGTTACAATTGTTCCATTGCAAATGAAATGGTGGATTTTTTTTCTCTCCACTCATGTAATGTTCACTTAATTATAGTGCTTTTGTAGCAAATGTTTTGCCAGTAAAGGGAGGTAGATATGTCTATGAATATGGATGACTCTCGGTTAGGTAATTGACTGATTTGCCCTGCGTTGGAGGGCAACAGAGAGGCAAATGCCCTTTGACTGGTAATTATGCAGTGTTGTGTCAGAGGCACTCCTATAATTGGTTCATTCATTAACAATTCATGGAATATGGGTGATGCTAACCATGTTTTGTGAAAGAGACCAGCTTGTTGCACATTCAGGGGCTGACCTCAATAAGCAGCTGTAGAGCGACACACAAACATGCAGCAGAAAAGCAAAATATCAGTTGCTAATTTGCTCAGTGGCATTATATAGCTGGCTTTATACCAGTCTAGCTTCTATTTTCTACCAGACTATGTGTGAAAGAAATCCACCCACATTTCAGTTTTTTAAAGTTGTTATTCCAGCACAGCTAGTAAGACATTTTATTACTGTCTGATTAGAAAATAACTGTGTTCCTTCCTTTGACAGGCTCTGGTCACCCAGCTCCTGCACCCTACGGACCTGCCCCCCATCCCAGCGGCTTCCTGCCTCCTAGCCATTTGGCAGGTAAGTGTAAGTAACACCATCTTCAATTTTTTTAATACATCTATCTCCCTTTTCTCTCCATCTGTCTCCCTCTCCCTTTCTTGCAGCCATGTTTTAAACACATAACAAACCAACACAATTTGAAAGCTAGTTATTTCAGAGTGTGATATGAGGTTCATTTGCAGGTTAATAGGGTATCCAGTCAGGCGGTAAGCTGATTCTGAGTTCATGGTTTTGGAGAAAGAGTCTGCCATACAATCAGACAGGGTGATTCATAACACAGCCTTAAATAAACCATGTCTGGGATTAATGAAAAGATGTAGCTAGCCTAGAATCCAGTCTCCATCCTATTTATCACTCCCTATTTGCTTGGACAAACTGTAGGCAGTGCAACATTTTTTTTTTCTATGATGTTGCAAAGAGCTGGAGAAGTGAAGGTCAACTCTTATTGGATTTATTTGCGAACAAAATTATTTATTTAATCATTCACATAATCATTTTCTCACCATTCTGATTGAGACACAGTTTGTCAGAGAGGCTAGTTGATTTCATGTAACAACCCCTTGAGTCAGTCTGGTCTGCACTTATGAAGACTTGGTGCACTGAGGAGGAAGATTTAGTCAACAGCAATTTTCCTGTCCAGAGAATATGTGTGTGAGGCAGTTGTTGTCGTGTCTGATTTATCAACAAACCCCAGAGTTGAAAATTCTTAATCTTTAGAGATAACATTTAATTTTTTGAAGGAGTTCTGTTGAATTGTAATCGGGCTGCAAATTATCAGTTGATTAACACTGCTCACATATTACTTGGATGAATATTTGTGGAGCCTACCAGAGACCAGATTCTGCGGTTTAGTCATTGTGGTTTGTCTATCCTAATTTATCAACCTTCCAGTTATCCTGCCCCGCTACAGTCCATTCATAACATAGCTCCAACAACTCGAAACTATTTTCCCATCAAGCTGTGTAGTTCCACAATCCCCAGCAGGGTCAGAGACACTCCACTCCTGTTAGTGGCAGTAAATCCAGCATCCAGGAGGCCTGGCTATTGCAGGATTACCACAGAGCTAGGGTGGCAGCGCTAAAAACCACAGCTCGCTTGTAAGAGAAAAGCCGAGTGGAACGGGTTGGTGTTGGGGTGAGCACCATTAGCCAGCCCCCCCCCTTTTGCTAATCCCTGTTTGGCATTTTGCAGATCCTTTCAGTCGCTCCAGTTCCTTTGGCGGCCTCGGCAACCTTTCAAGCAGTGCCTTCGGAGGATTAGGCAACCCCTCGCTTGGTAAGCGCTGGCCCCCTCTCCGCCTCCACTGCTCCCCCCTTCAATCGGGCCCCTGTGGCCAGTAACAAAACAGAGCAGGACAGCGTTAGACCACAGGGAGAGCCAGGAGGGGAGGAAAAAAATCAAGACACTTAGCTCTAGTTTCTGTGTCAAAGCAGCCCTAGCCTAGGGAGGCCCAACAAGTGCAACACACCACAGCAAACCTCCTCCCTGCTTCCACTTCATCTCCCAGCCATGTCCCCAACAGCCTGGCTTTAATCTGGCTTTGCTACTGCCAACAAGCACTCCCAGGTCTGCTGTTTGGTGGCAATTCATCTATTAATTATTTGACAAGCCCCTTCTGCACCACCATGGAGGGCTTTCTCTTTTCCCCCTGCATCCTTCTCTCGCTGCCTTTCACTCTTTCTCCTCATCCCTCCTATTCTTGTGTGCCAAATCGGTCACCCTGTTGTGAAAATGGAAGTGATTGGAATAGACATGCCGTGGAATGCTAAGGTCTCCCTTGGCTTTTCACAGCCTTCATCTCCAGAGGGCAAAAAAGGGAGGGAGGGGAAAGCCCTTTAGTCCAAAAGCAAATGAGTAGAGATTTTTTTTTTCTTTGGTGGGGGGAGCCATTAACCTCTAACTCTTTCAAACAGCTTCACTGAGAGAACCTCCAGAGACAAAGACAAAAGCAGCTTTTGTTGTTGAGTCTTTCTCATCTTATGTGTCCTCAAGAGGGTTTTGTGCCCAATTAACTTACAGTGGATCCCACGCCTGTCCCTTGCTTTCCAGGGTCCAACAGTGTTTTTGGCACAAAGGAGGGGCCTGGAGGACTGCCCACATTTGGCAGCCCCCACCACGACACCTGGAATAGGCTTCGACGCACCCCGCCATCTTTCCCTACCCCGCCACAGTGGCCCAAAACCGCAGACGCCGAGAGAAGCAGCTCAGCCAACAGCCATGAGAGAGAGCGAGAGAGGGAACGGGAAAGAGAGAGAGAGAGGGAGAGGGAGCGAGAACGAGAGAAAAGAGACTCATCCATTGGGAAAGAGGAGAAGGATAAAGACAGGTGAGTTTGAAGTGGACTTGAAAACATTTCAAAGATATAGAAACATTTTTGCATTTATTTATTTAAAAATGACTTTGCCTGTGTTATGCATTTTGTTGGCTTGTATATGTAGATGAGAAATGTAGAAAAATATATTCATTTACATGTCAGTCTCATCCGTTTTTCATTTGCAGTTCTGATGAAAGACATTTTCTGTGTTTTTAACTCAAAATAACTAACATTACTTTGTTCACAGGGATTCTGTGGATCGCAACCGGCACTCCAACCGTTCATCTCCAGCTTCAGCACCAGTCAGCTACCAGATCAGCAGCCTGATACGCTCCAACAGCCAGAACTCCAATGATTCAGGACGGCATCACAGCGGCAGTGTGGACCGGGTCCGCGAAGCAGAGAAAGAACTTCTGGAGCGCCACAGAGAGTCATCCACACTGGCTGATGTGAAGGTGAAGGAGAGCCGCTCACCCAGCAAGGAAATGCTTGAGAGGAGACCCTCAGAGGACTGTATCAAACCTGCACACCGGTCTCCTTCTCCATACTCAAAGGCAGTGATCAATGAGCAGGGCCTAAAGATGGCAGGTGGTCCTCCACCTGCACTTAAGGACAGCGAGAGGAAAGATCCTCCACCTACAGAACTCCTCCACAAGGTGAAAAATGACATGAAGATTAAGGAGGAGAGAAAGGAGGAGCAGGAGGTCATGGTAGTGAGCTCTGAACCTGCTCCACAACCACCATCCCAAGTCCTCTCTGCTCCTATCTCCCAACCGGTAAACCCACACCACCACCATCCGCCTCTATCCCAGCAGCCCCCTCTTCCCTCGCCACGTGGTACTGAAATCCCTGCACCTGGTCTGCATGGTGTTCCCATGGCACACTCGCTGCCTCTGTCCATGAGTGCCATGCCTCAGATGGGAAGCCTAAATGTTTTGGACCGTGCTCGCATGGCTCCCTTCATGGGAGTAAGTCCTCTGGCAGGAAGAGAGCGCTTGCCTCACCCAGCCTTCCCTTGGGACCCGCTCAGAGAGGCGTATCGCAGCCTAGATCTGCAGCGCCGCATGGACTTCCAGCTCAGGGCTGAGCAGGGACATCGTTTCCCCACTATGTATGAACAGGAGCGGGCCTACCGCGAGAGGGAGGCGCATGACTACTCCCATCATGAGCACCTGCTGGAAGTGCGCAGGGAGCACGAACGGATGAGACAGCAGGCAGAGGAGCGAGAGCGCCTCCACCTGAGGGAGGAGCTGGACAGAGCACGCCTCCACCAGCTTCACCAGTCGCCCATGGAGGGACACCTCCCACATATGCCCCCCTTTATGCCCCACCTGGGCGGCATGCCCTACCCTAGACTCAGCCCTTCCACAGGACACAACGGCCCTCTGAACAGAACACCCCCTACTGCCGCACTCAGTGCCCCCCCACCCCTTGTGCCAGCTGGCAGTGCCAGGCCAGCATCACCCAGGAGGACTACACCCCTCACCACCACCCAGGACCCACGGGACTACTCCCCATCTCGCAACCCCAAAGAGGTAGAGGCACGGTAGCTTCTCTGAAAAGTGCACAAAGTCTTACTAGTTGGACTTAAAGGCCCCACTCCCCCACTTCTGAAATCTTCTTGTGAACAAAATGCACTGCTCTTCATGAGAGAAGAGCAAAACTCCCTAAGGGAAAGGGTATGATTGTACAAAGTAAAGGTGTGTAAGGCTGATTAAGCACATGCCATGACTTTATTTTTAGTGGACTGGAGGTTGAATAATGTCGGTAAAGAGAACACAAATATGTGTATGTTTATAACCGACTTAAATATTTGATAATTATTAATATATTAATCCAATACCTTTTTTCAGCTTTGTGCGAAAAGAGAGATCCTGAAATGAGTTTGTACATTTCCTATCCTTGTTCCATGTATAGATATCATTTCTATGAATTTTATGTATTTTGTGCATTAGTCACGCCTTTTACAATATTTATCCCAGTTGATTGTGAGACATATCCATTATGACCCACGGTAAAGACTGGATTTTGGTTTCAAGTAATTTAACCTCATGGTACCAGGATATCCTCAATGATGACAATGTACAATGTTACATTACCAATTTCTTTTGTTCATTTGTTTGCCTTTGAGATATGCAGATAAATATATATTATGAGGTCTTTGTTCAGTCTCTGTAAAGAAAACCGATGTAAATAACTTGTTGATATTCCTTCGCTGCAAAATTACCGTGTAAATTTATTAGGCTTTTTAACCATTTCTAGAAAAACAAAATGAAATGAAACATGGGGGATCTGTCCCTGTTGAATATCATGGTAACAGACAAGCCTGGCCAACGAATGGGAAGTATGAAAGAAGGGTGTTGTTAGAGGGCCAAGAAGGATCATCTGCAATCTATGCAAAGCAGCACACAGCACCCTAATGGAGAGTTCACCTGGAGGGGAGCAGAGGATACTTGTGATTCTGAGAGAAACCTGGATTAACACATGTTTATATTTACCAATGAAATAATGATGGAAATCTTAAAAGACTTCCAAGTCACAAACTGGACCAGCCCCAGACAGATAAGATGGACACTTTTTAGTGGGCGGCAAAAGGACTTTCTCTGTCAACCGTGTGGTGTTGTGCAGTTGTTTTTCTTAGACTCTTGTATACAAAACAAGTAGAGTTTTAGGCGTGCAAAAAATGAAAATGAACATTCATGGTTTAAAATGTACGGAATAAAGTTTGGACCTAATGTCATACATTTGCCACTTGTCTTTCATCCTGATACTGAAGCACTGAATTTGTCTGTGAGCCAAACCTACTGAGCTGAATGTTGATGTGAGGTTGATAGGTTTGCCAATAATGCTTGTGCTCGGTTTTCAGCATTTAGAGTATTTGCTCATCTTATATCAAGCTATTACTTTAAAATCATAAAGCCAACAGACTTGGCTGGAAGAGTAGCCTAAGCCATCAGATCATTTGACCATAATCTGTCATACATGGGCTGCAGAGCTCTTCAGCGGGGATCGATGAGATTGGGCCAAGGCAATACAGGGAGGGACTAATAGGACATTGATTTTGTATGAAAGCAGGTTTTGAGTGTTTGTGTTGCAGGTAACCGGTATTGACTGGCAGCCCAGCGGCATATTGACCCGCGGTCTGGACTCATTAAGAGGAGCAATGCCTGGGAGGCAAGCTATCGGATGGTAGAGGAGAGGCTCCGCTCCCATCTCATACGCCTCCTCTCCTCATGCACAGCACTCATCTTCTTTTCTAATGAGGCCGGAAGGCACTCTGGAGTGGGCCGCGGAGGGAGCCCTGAGGCGTCCCATCCCACTATTGACAAGACCTTGGCTGTGCCGGCCGCCTGTCCAGAGACGGCCAATTCATCCTGATAATGCCCTGACTACTCATCTCGCTGCTGTGCGCCGTGAGACCCACCAATCCTATCCCATGATATCAGGCCATAGTGACAGCGTGGATCAAACTGTGGCCAGGTCATTAGAGGATGTTATTGAAAATCAATGGCGCTCCTGTGTCTCACACACTCAAGCTGTTTTTTTTTTTTTTTTTTCAAAAAGGGTTCCTTGAAAAGACTGTTTGCCAGAATGGGGTTGGTGTATCGGGAAAGCTTAAATCACTATCACTTTCAATTTAGGCTCCAGGTAATTGAGACACATATTCCTCCAAAGGGTAGCATCTGTCAGTGGCCAGTTCCACTTTAGCGCTGTGTGCTTTTAGTCCTAATCATCTAGTCAACAACAGGTACTTAACCCCTGTACTTGTTACTGCATAGTGATTTTTCCTGTAACTATTATTTACCAAGCAAGCTTTGGTAGAAGAAAAACACACACCTTACATTTCCCCCCGACTCAATCACTCTGCCCTGTGCTCTATCCATTTTACGGCTGAGTGTGGAACGGCCCTCCGGAGATGAAAAGCTCCATCAATTTCACTCATCGTCTGGCAAGGTCAATTTATTTCAGCACACAGTCCATCATCAGATGGGAATCAATTGACACATTGCCTAGCATATCCAACCCAAGGTGGGTTATTACAGCGTCTGCAATTGTCAGCTATTTTCTAGAGCCATTCTTCACATGTCCTAGGTTTTTTGTTTTGTTTTGATACCGGAATTGTTTATGATTTTCTATATTTAATGTTCATAATTTGGAACATGTTTCCTATTTGATAGAACATTGTTATTATGACAGGGCTTCATGTAACAGCTTGTCACTAAAGCGCAACTGTAATGCAAGATTGTGTTTTTTCACACATTTCTCCAGTATAATCCCAATTAATAGGATATGGTGGTATCTGAGGTAAGACATTGTTTTATTGTTCCACTAATCCTCTTCATTTATCTGTGAGAAACCTCAATACTGAGGGTTTGGGATTGAATTTTCATGCTTTCAAATACCTCCAAAAAACGCTTGGCACAGAGCTCACCTCAGATTCAGCGAACAGTGGAACAGGCCTAAGGGGCTTTTATAGAGCACAATGGCAGCTAATAACACAGTGCCAAGCTAATAAGATGGGCAACAAATGAATGGTTCAGTCCAAGCTCCTTTTCTCTTCTGCTCTCTCTTCCCCCGCTGATAAAACATGTATGAAAGTGTTTTTGAGCTGCTATGTAGTGGCTCCCTAGACTTTTTCCCCAGCGAGAGCTAATGCATTAGTTCCCATTTGAAGGCCGTTTTGAAATGGAGATTGGTAATGAGACGGGAGGCCCCCACCATGATCACATTTGGATTGCTGAGGCCTCCGCTGGGCCGGGTGATTTGGGAGACCGTGGCTCCGCTCTGAGTTCAAGCCCATCTCTCTGCGGGGGTTAGCAAACCCTGATGAGAACCATTCTAAACCACTAAACTATATCTGAACTGTGAACTGAGGGAAAGAGCACCGAGTCAAGGGCTCTGGCAGCGGATCCCCGTCACAGTGCTCTTTGTAGGCTGCATGTTGTTCTGACCACCTAAAAAGGCTACCAACACACATCCTTCCATGTTGCTGTCTTTTTTTAGCCCTCAATGTCAACAGAGCGGCAGCTGACAGAAACCAGGCCATTCAGCGGTTAAGGAGCTGACTTGGAAACAGGCAAATGGTGTGAATTCCAGACCCTGGTGACAAAGTGCTGTCTAATGTCTTTGCACCTCTGGACTTATGACAAATATTCTGGCTGTCTCACACCATCACCACTATGGCTGTGCAGAGAGCGGCCCATGCAGCTTAAGAGAAAGAATATACTGTAAATCAGTCACAGAAGAACCTCAGAGAGCGTGATGTGAGACAGGGAGGGGTTGAAGAGAATTAAGGGAGATGGAAAAGGAGGAGGTCCAGAACAGCCACCAGCCAAAATAAGTTTTCCACTTTGATTCAATTTTAAGGATTTTTCCAGCCTTTAGTGGAACCTCACAATCTCCCACACTGGCCATATTATGTACACAAGCCATAAAAAATGAATAACATTTATGCAGCTGGGTGCATCTGGCAATGATAGTCCTTTCATTCAAGGACCCACAGGATGGCACTGTGCCACTACACCACCCTTTCTGTTCTATGTACGGGGCACTAGACAAGAGAAGACTTAGGGGAGGGGTGGATGGTGTAAAGGGAGGCTCTCAAATGCTTAGAATGAGTTTTAAAAACAGGAGATTTCAAGGCAAATGGAGTCCATACATGGCTCGTCCAATTTGGCACAGCCAACGCACATGATTAGCCGTAGAGACGTTAATCAAAAGTGGCTCAGTATTTGATGGGGCGGTGAGAGGCACTGCCAGCTGGTGACAACATGGCTTGTGTCCACGGGCCAAGAGTGAAGTTTATTTGAATATGGATCTCGCCGTGACCGTATTTCTCCAGAGCTCAGTTAACAGAGCGTTCCCTGGCTCATCACTGGGATCGCCTCCGAGCCGCTTGGCACCCGGTAAAGCGGAAGTTTTTCCAAGCCGCAGAATGAGAATTACGATTTAGTCCATCCCCTCTGGTGGTGTGGGCATATTCATAAGCATTTATTCAGTTTGATGCTGGCAGAGATACAGCACCTAGTTCTGGGCGTCCATGTGCAAGGATTTCCTTTCCAATTTGAAATTATGAAATTGACAGAAAGGTTGTTTTTACAGCCTATGAATTAATAACTAATTTGAAAATAAAACATCCGAACTTTCCACATAAAACCAAGTAACCCATCTGCTGAAAAAGCTGAGTTCAAATACTAAATTTTCTTAATCCAGTGTTCGCTTACATTCAAAACCTCAACTGGAATTAGACCACCATTCCTCTGTACCATTAAGTGCATATCACATGTATGCTGTACTGACGGCTCAGTAAATTAATGACTAATAGACTTATGATTGTGCTGCTTGAAGCTTCCATAGTAAAACCAAGAATGTATGAAGATTGTATGTAGATGGATGAATGTGTGTACACTGGAACTGATTTTAAGGGGAGGATATTTCTGTCAGTGTATGAAATCACACACATTTAATCATCACACAATCAAAATTACAGATCATTTCTATCCAAATCCTTCTCATAAGTTAAAGCAGCTAAAAACAGGTTAAGTGGAGTAATGAAGGATTTAGCATATTGTCATACCATCTTCTTTATCATTCCCTTTATAAGGCCAATCAAATAATATCAGCCAGTCATTGACAATATACGACAAATCAAATGCAGTTACTATTATATAATATAATTACTATAACTATATATTACTAATATATATTATACAATTTATCTTATCTTAACATGCTATTAAACAATGATGCAGTATAAGTGCATTTATTGATGTTACTACAATTATTACATACTTTTATTTTAGGCCTCACATTGTTCTTTTTAGTACACAACAGTAATTTATGATTACTTCTTTATATCATATAAGCATCATATCTGCTTATATGATATGAATTAGAACTATACTACAAATCGACCCAATCATATAGTCTCTACAGAAAATGAGCTCCACACTAACAACCACCAAAATGTGTGGTTGTTTATGATTAAAAACAGAATCATATAATAATACCGTTGATGCTTTCAAGCAGATTTATCTAATCTCGGATTTTTTCTCTTGTAATTGAATATTTCCATACTGTTTCTCCTTTTACTTAAGGTTCTGAGTACTTCTAACGCTTCTGTTTCTTAAGCACTCAGCATCACTGTGTGAGTTTGTTATTTTGGTCCATCTTGGATTATTATTGCTTCATTCAGCAGAGAGACATCCAAACTGCTGTGCGCAGAACTGCAGCTAGTTTTAGACTGCATTTATGTCATCAGCAAGTTGTAGCCCTCACTCTCAAAAATACCAGCAGCCTCTATAATAAAGGGGAAAGGGCAGTGGGATCATATTTGTCATGAGACTGGCTTCACTGGGGCTTCTTAGCATTCCAAGCCTGGCTTTGCCTGCCTCCCATGCTTCTTTGGAAATTTGTCTGGCAGCAAACATGCTTTGAAAGGCTCTTATCTCCTATCTGGGCAGGAGTTCCATGCACCGAGATAACAAACCCTATCTTATCTTGCTGTGTTCGTTAATGTCACAGCTTAAGGGGCTTGTTCTTCCACTTGCAGTGGGGCTTGCAGAGCGGATTGTTTGCAGATTAGTCAACACAGGCCTCTGGAGGTCTTGGAGCTCATTCAAAATGCTCGTCTTGTCCCACAAACGTTCCTGGTGCACACGCTGGCATACTGGCTGCCTCCTGCTTTCCTGTGTCAAATGGCAGGAGTACCCCACAATGGTTGGTAGGCATCATTACACACAGTGAGATCTACAGTAATACTTATCACATCAGACAAGCCAGTTGCCCTAGCCAAAACAAAAATGTGCAGGAGAGACAACCAAGGCCATGTGGATGATTTGTGGATGAAATGCTGTTATAATGTCGCTGATTAGCACAGAGCCTTGATCTGTAATACATTATGAAACAATATCTCCTGAGCTTATCAACCTAGAAAAACATTCAGACGGTAATATTTCATGTATTTTGTCCAGTTTGTGTGGCCTGATTCATAATCATCCTTTACTGACACAAGAGACCAGGCAAAGCTCCATTGACTTCAGCCATCTGGCTATCTCACACAACCCTTGGCTACACAGTGGCTCTCTCAGCAATTGATTGGTGTGTTGAAGGCCAGCTATTTAACACATCAGAACAACAAGTACTGCTATCAAGCTGGCCCTTCTCATGCCTGGTTTCTGTGCCGCCCAAGAATGTCTCTTATCTCCTCCCTCCTGCTTGTTGGTTTAAGCCAGACAGCATATGCCCACATTCCCTCCATAATACACCGTTGTGCTTTTCGTGCAAGTTCCTCAGACACAGTGGAGAGATTGTGTAGGTTAGTAAAATAGAAGTACTTAAAAAGAAAGAGAAATCTGCTTCCATTCTGTTGCTGCAGGGAGGAATGTAACCCCAGTATTTTCTTTTCAACCTGCTCTCATGTTGACTGACAGATGAAAATAAAGCCCCGTGTTCCATATCATTAAATCCTGCTCTCTCACCTGATTACATTCTTATTAGTGCCTCCATTCTTCTCCCATTATTGTTACTTCTAGTGAAACAGGCCTAATAATGTGCACCCGCTCAGTAGATGCACAACCTGCTCATTCCAATCTCTGATTCTTTGTTGTCGCCAAATGGGTTTTAAATCAAAAGTGTGAGTGCGGTGTAATTATAATTCTGGGAGTATTATGAAATCAAATATCACAATGAATGTAATTTTATTTGCTTGTAATCTCTCTCACCCAGGCTAATAGGCGTTTTCAAAGGGCACGCTCGGGGGGTTTTAAACAGCGGACCATCTCTAAATGGAATGGCTGCTCTGCTCTCCTGCTCTCCCGCTCTGTTCTTTTGTCTTTGATATGCAGGCAAAGAGCTTGACAGTCTGGGAGACATGGGAGATTTGTCGGCCTGTGATCTCCATGCCTCTCTGACAAATGAGTGCCTTTGGCAGGGTTGCTGGAGGTACGGCTTCTCTGCTTTGCTGGAATCCTGATGAGACTTCTCTGGAGCTGCTGGTAATGAAGTCAGGGCACAGGACCAACGTGCTGCCAGGAGTGACCTTTAATCTGCTCACATGCAGGTCATTTGGCAAGACATGACTCAAAACTGCACTTTCAGGCTATTGAGGCTAGTGTATTTTTAGTGCAAAACATTTTTTTTTTTAAAGCCTTATTCAATAATCCAGCACTTTTTACATTTTTACATTTTATATTTCTCATGTAATGGATAGCACCAGTGGGTAATTTCAAATACAATCATCCTGCAGTCAATCTTCATTATTCCAGACTCAACTGCTCCACCAAGCACACAATTCTCTGACATTGATTTTACAGATTTTTTTTTTTTTTTTTCCTGTCCTTGTAATTCTCCTATTGTAAAGATCTGCCCTTTGGTGTGCATGTGCAAAGTAAGACATTAACAAATTACATCTTTAACTATTTTAATCCCCTGAGGATAAATTCTCCCATCTTGAAAGCATGATGCGTAGGAAATAGCTGAAATTGGTTTCGGACATTCCTATTCCACACAGAGGAATTTGAGAATCACAATGCTCACACAAACACACACACACACACATACATACACACACACAAAGCAATCCAATATGGTTACCTTTGATTTTAGCTCTCAGTATCAGGGGGAGCCCAATGAGGATTCACAGGAAGTACAAGCACTACCCCTTGTGGCCCTTTTGGGAGCGTGCAGTATGGGTAAATGGCACCTCCAGCTGCTTCTGGGCCCCTCCTGATAAGTTAACCTTGTGATAACATGCTAATGCCTGATTAATGTTGCAGTAATTAGACACAGCTTTTCACACTCAGTTAAGAGGACATCCTCCAGCAATTAGCCCAAGCCTGAGAGAGATAATTTCACAGAGCACAGCAGAATCACGTTCCTCTGCTCCCCTCCTTTCCCACTTGGCAACATTAAGGTTTATTTTCTCATTATTTCATTTAATTACTCGTTTGATGTTTTATACAGCTGCCACAAGTAATCTTTGATCCAATTAGGACATGCTGATTGACAGTGTGGGTGTGGGATTCAATAAAGTGCTTTCAATTTGCCGTTGTGACCTTATCAAAGGATCTGCCGAGGATTCTGTGTTCACCATTGAATGCCAACTAAAAATAAAATAATTTCCCTTAAGAGCATATTCTGCATGGATGGCACATCCTCATGTTGTAGGTGTGTGTGTGTGTCTGTGTGCATGAATGCGTGTGTGCACATTTTCCTCTCCAGACATCCAACAATGAGGAATGGACACATTAGTGAGGAGCGGCCCCTTTACTCACCAGCCTCCACACTGCCCATTAATAATGCACTGCCAGGGAATAGATGGGGGCTTGCAGAGATTAGTCCTGCATTAAGAACTCGTTTGCGATTTCTATTAGAAAGACACATTGGTCTTTTTTAAACAAGAAAGATCAGCCCACTTGTATTTGGACCATTAAATCCTATATCAAAATTGTCAGCGGTCCCACATAGCCGGCATGTAATTCCTTTTCAGTGTGAACATGGGCAGTAACTCATTTATTTACTGCATATGGACATGGTAAAGGTACTTAACATGACAGAGTGTTTTATTATTGCAGCAGTTCCAAATCACGCTGTTCATAACTGTATGTCTTGAAATGAGTAATACAATGAATATGTTTTAGAGATTTTTTTCATGCAAAAACTATAAAATCGTGTGCCTTTTGGTTTCAGCTGCTGTGTTTGTGCTTTACAGTATTCACGCAGGTGTACAGTGAAGCCAATAAAACAGAATACTGAACTGAATAAACTTTATTGTCCAGGCGGGGCAAGAAAATTGTCTTTGGTGTCACCAGTAGAATGTAATAAAATATAACATCAAATATAAAAGTATAAAAATGTCACATTGCAACAGCACAAAGATCACACTTCTATAATAGTATAGTCCTATATATGGAATACAGGCTACACTCTCAAGTACACTCATATTGTATACATATATGGCATTTTTGTGCAGTTTTTTGGTATTTATTAAAGAGAATTAAACTCTCCTCCAGACAAATTCAGATTTTTTTTCTTTCATTCATTCACTTAGTCGTCAAGACGATCTTAATGTCCTGATTTTTTTTTTTTTTTTTTTATTATTCCTATCAAACATAACCATATACACAGTCTTCTAAACTCTCCCGCATATGTGTCTCGGACCGAAGTTACACTAGTAATGTCTTTTAAACCACCTCAATTAGTGTTTAAAAGCTTCAAATGCACTTCAGAGTCATTTGCATGTAATTGTGCCTTGCGTATAGCAGTGGCTTTTTATTGTTCTGTTTTATAAAGCGCTGTGAGGTGCCTGTTTATTTCATAGGAACATCCTGCTTTAAATAAATAAAAAAAAAAACATAATACACGCACTATGCTTATTTTCTGTAATTACATTTTATAATTAGAGTTTGGTTTCATTTTTTCCTTTTAAGTAGAAGCTTGCGTTGTGTGTCGGATGTGGTGTATGGGACAGAAATAAATCCAGTGTGAGTGGACGTGTATGCTATTGCTCATTCTTGCAGGCAAATCATGCACATATTGTAAGATTCACTGTTCTTCTTTCACTTGTGATAGAGTTATTCACAAAGCTTGAAACCCTTCTGTTCATCTTATTTTTTTGTGGCTGGGTTCCAGATTGACAGCCTCTCAGCGCCACCTTCAGAAATGTGAAATGCAGAGAAGAAAGTCTCTTCTTTCCCTGAAAATACATTTTCACACAAAGCTGGGTGAGTCATATCAAATTATAAGTTTGCATTAATCTTGAGGTTTTCTACAGTTATTGTTGCCAGATGTCACCTCAGCTCATAATTCTATAGCAACATCTATACTTTCATCTGAATGCAAACCTGCTTTGTTTGACTCAGATGCTGAAGATCAAACAATGCAGCCTTTAATAATTTTCCTCTTTGGTTTTATTTTTATTTTACTCTTTCCGTATGGGTTTCTTTACATGCATCAAACATGCACTATATATATGCACACATTTAATTCATTTCTATTATCAAAATATACTTGTAGACAGTCCTAAGCTTTGTTTATTTTTTTATTTTATTTTATTTTTTTGCATGTGTGCATATAATAATAATAATTATAATAATAATAATAATAATGATAATAATGATGATGATAATAATAATAATAATAATGATGATGATAATAATAATAATAATAATGATAATAATGATAATAATAATAATAATAATAATAATGA
>JAPTYQ010000030.1:18261978-18281190 GCA_029814465.1 Ostorhinchus cyanosoma | reverse complement strand
CAGCAGAACACTGTGGCCAACATTACCTAAGCAGTAGTCGTCCGCACACATAAATGTCTGGAAGCCAAAGCCACCACCTTGAGCACCTGTTGTGATTGTAGAGGCCAAAAGTAACTTGTGTTCATCTGGTGATGTCTGAATAAATTTAGTAATGAAATATTTATGCAAATGTTTCTTTTCCTGATTTGTGTATACATTATTTTGGCTGACTCTACATGTTTACATATAAAATGTATGTATATATTATATACAGTGGTGGAATGGAACTAAATCTATTATTTTGAAGCACTTGCATGTTCTAGTCCATTACACTTGAGAAGAAAATGCTGTCCTTTTACTCCACTACATTCATTTATCAGCATGTTACTTTTGAGATGTAGATTTTATACATGGATTTTTAGATAATATTAAAAGCTTTTAATATACAACACATGTAAGATTAAACTGCCGATTTTAAACATTTTGGACATCTGATCCTTTAGAACAGCTACTATCTAGCAAAGTCACATATGCAGGCAGCAAGTAAGTCTCTGTCATTGATACACAATGCTTTAGAAATCAACAAATCACCAAAAGCTCTCTGACGTGACCTTTTTAGTCAAACACTGAAGTCCAGCCCACCCCAGTATCAGATGGTTATGAGGTAATGCTTATTTGATCAACTTCTCACATCATTTTTATGAAAAAGTTTAACAAAATTAAAACTGTAATGTGCTTTTCTTTGTCACTAATTAATAAAGTGAGGGACCCTCAGATATATCTGGTGTCCCTTTAAACAAAGTGGATGTGAAGTAGTTCACACTAGTTCTGCCTCCTGTATCTATTACAGTAACATGCAGCAAAAACACTTTTTTCCAATAAGGATGAACGATGTTACATCATCACCTTCCTAAGATAACTGCCTAAATCTTTTTATTTTTCAGGAGAAACAAAAAACTTACCCAAATATTGAATATTTCATGATAGAAGTCAGAAGTCATTTTTGTAAGATAATAATAAAAAAAAAAAAGTTTTAAGAGAGTGAGAATATGTAACAATTTGCAGTGCCAGTACCTTTACTTCACTGCTTTAACTTACTTTTACTACTTATACATTTGCACTTTTTATGCTGGACATTTAGTGGAACTGAGTATTTTTGCATTGCAGTCTTCTTCCACCACTGATTATATATCAAAATGTGATGAAAATATTACGCCGTCTATGAAGATACTAGAATTCAATGGAACACAAGCAAACAAGATATTGAATACTGACGCTGTCCACCAGCTTAGTGAAGGGACTGGTGGAGTTCCAGCTGCACCACTTCTTATGCAGCTGTGGCAGCGGAGGGAAGAAGTCCTGGAAGGTCCGTACGCTCCACGCTCTTGGCCTGGCACAGCCGCTGCCGGTGGTCTTGGAGGACCTGGCATTAGTAGGAGAGGCGGCAGAGTCTGGTGAGGGCCAGTAACCTGCAGGGCTCGGACCAGTGTCGCTGTGCCGTAGAAACCTCTCCCGCTGCTGGAAAACACAAAGCACACGCGACGATGTAAACAGACCTGTGTGCTGTCAGAATCTATCAGCAACTGCGCTTTGGCCACAGTATGAGGACTAGTTCCAGAAAGTAAGACGTACAAAACAGATACTGAAAGAAATGTTTAGCGAAGAAATTTTCCTGGATAAAGATGGGTTAAAAGACAAGAGTGACTTAGAGAAGATAAACAAACTAATTAGAAGTGAAGATGAACACAAAAATAAATAGCTCCTATCAGAGGTTGCTTTATACTCAAGCACTCAACTGCAGCTCCAATGGTCACTGACCTGCACTGAGCATCAGCCTTGTTATTGAATCAGGCACGCATCTTTGGTAGTGCTCATAGATGAAACGGGGCTCAGCAAAAAGAATTTTTTTTTTATGCTGGATAACAAGATCCACAAAAGGGGGAAAAAATGAACTGAATTAGTTTTCCCATTTTATGTCACACAATTAAACTTCCCGAACAAAAAAAGTACTCTCCTTTGTCTAATGCTCAACTCTGTAAACTCCATTCTTGTTGCACCGTCTACACCCCCCCACCCTTACACACCTCTTTCCTCCTTGCACACTGTACTGTGTCTATGTTAATGGATTAACAAGAAGGAAATGTTCCGATTAGCTTGGCCTGCTCAGGCACACGGCCAGGCAGCCGAGCATGTGTGGATCACGTACCGAACTAATTCATTAGTTATTAAGGATATTTAAGCTGTCAAACTGCACAGCAGGGAACAGTTTCGATGAATTACATTTGTGTTCTTGTGTATGCAACTCATTAGTGTACATAACAAGGTTAAAAAGTCAGTCTGTTACTGATTTCTGCACTGTAGTCAGCCTTGAAATGATGGTTCATTGTTTTTATCTCATTGCTTTCCATGATTCTCAGTTTGTGCAGCTGTACCGTACAAATGAATGAATGGATGAAGGTTTGACTCCTGCCGCCTTAATTGTAAGTGCCAGGTTAGATGTGTGAGAGCCATATTATCCATCCTGGTCGATCAGCTGCTGTTGACAAGGGGAGGGTTAAGGTTTTAGGGGTTGCGCCCATCAGAGAGAACGAGCACAGATAATCCCCCTCACTAGCAGCTAACTTTGTCTAGACAAGAATTAAGGGTTTAAATAAAACGTTCATTTAGCCAGTAAAGCCCATGAACACAATTGCAACTTTTAGGTTCAATACACAAGGTGAGATATCACCCACGTGGCATAGTTGCCTAATAAGTAATGTGCGTCTGAGGATATGCAACATAAAACAGATCAGGACTTTCACTTAAGTTCTCAGCCGCTTCATTTTCAGTCATTTCATCGGGTGTTTGCAAAGTCCTCTTATCAAATGTGATTCATGGGTTGATGCATGTCTACATATTTATGGTTGTGTTGCGTGCAAAGAACCACAGTAAACTGGACATTCACCAAATCACGACACGGAAAAGAAAATTTGGGTGTTTTTGAGTGACCTTTGCCACTGTTAACCCATTTGTCAATAATTATGTACATGAGCGTCTGCATCGAGGACACACACAGGCAGACCACACACTGTGTGCCAAAGTGTGCATAACACACACACAAACAGACGCACAATTGGAGCTGGGAATCTGGCTCTGTAGATAATACTCCATTAGCCTAGGCTGTGGAAAAGCTTGCCAGTCCTTCAAAAAGCTGCCAGAACTGTTTTATGCCAACTCTTATTCCAACAGAATACAAAAGGGAGCAGAGAAAAAAAATGCTTGTTTGAACCACTTCTTCCCAAAGCTTCTCCCATCTCTAAATTATCCTCATTTCCCACTTACGTCCTCATAGTTTTCATAGTTTTAGTCTGTACCACGCGTACGCCAATAAAACGGTGTCTGCCTTATTAGGAACACTGGGTCAATTCAAAGCAGTGAATGCCCCGTCACCTCTGATGTTCATTGGTCCAGAGATCATTTCTCCAGAGCACAGAGATCACCCACTGAGTGTTTGGCGATGAGATGAAATATGCAGTTTCCTGTGGAGCATCAAAGCTTTCAAACGCAACATTTTCACCAAATATCGTGAGATGTACAGTCCAAAATGATGTGATCATCTGTGAGAACTTTGTTGAGGTAATCTGACAAATTAAATTACCTGAATGTGTGTATTACACTGAGCATATCCTATCCATGTTGAATGAAACCAGGTTCTTACCGTGTGAGGGGAGATGGGTAACCTGCCGGGGCTGGACGCCGGTGATACAATGAACACCTCGTCTGCACCAAGATCCAGTTCAGTTAGTCCACTGGAAGACAGATCTGCCTCTGCGCTCTGGGAAATTTCTCCACCTGCGCTGACTAAGGAAACAGAAAACGGTAGATTGAAATATATTGAGTATTTACACTGAATAATTATTTTGACTTTAAACCTTCACTTATTCCTGTGTGGGATATTAATACCCGCATATGTCAAAGAGCTAATGTCTGTTGATGCAGCAGAGCTCACAGTGTTGAAGTGCAGGTTGAAGGGTTCAATGAAACGACATGCAGAGTAGGCTAAGCTCAGTGTTTTGGTGTAAACTCCTAACACCGTGACTGGAGCACACAGAGAGGGGGACTGTACTCCCCTGTTGTACAAACTGCTCCCAGGCTGCTTTGTGGGTTAAATGCCACAACCCACAAATCTCTCAGCCTGGGTTCAGTCCCACTGAGAGCAAGAGAAGCCTTTGGATTGTTCCCGGATCAAGCCTGTGTGCTGCTCCAAATCTAATGCAATTTTCCTTTTCATTGAAAACACTACAGACCCACCCAGAGTCAACAGAGGGTTTCTTCATACAGTTTGTTTTTAATTTAAAGTAATAACCTATACCATATATTACAGACAAGAACAATCCAACCTTGCGCCAATAAATAAAAAATATTTTTGTTTAAACACACTGCTGAATGTGTTTTTCCTTGTAGTCAGTGAGTTTTCTGCTTATGACTCATACAAAGAAAGAGCACCACCTAGAGATTCCCACATCCACTTCAGTCCACAGTACTTGACTGACAAGTCATATCCTGAAAAACATCATAGAAACTGAAGCACATTCCTCAAACCCTAGGCTTTCACTTTGAATGACTGCACTAAAACTTTATCTGATCATTAAGTTTGCCAGAAAATCCATTAATGGCAGATTTATAATCCTGAAGGTGTTATTATCATTCCTGGAATTATTATACTCAAAGAACTTAACACGTGGTGTAAATATAAATCAATATGAATGACATCTAGAGTAATGTGTAATTTGGGCTTGCTACATTCCTTGTCATGCAGTACTTTTCAGATGTTTGCAAGAGGTAGTTCGCAAACGCAGAGAAGTCAGTATGAGTCTTTGTCATTTCTTTCTTCCTCTGGCATAGGAGTGTTTCCACTGTGTGTGCACTCATCGCAGCGTTCAAACCTGTGTGTGGTGGGCTGTCGTTGTTGTTGTCCTGTTCTCTGGTGGCCTCCAAGTTGGTCTGATTCTCAGCCATCAGCTGCAGCTCGCTTACCTCAGCCCCAGTGTTTTGGACTCCCTCTGGCACCTACAACAGAACACCAAGCTATTGAGCTGATCCACAGTGTATGATCAGGGAATAGAGATGAGAAGTGTTATGACAACTATACGGTGCCAGTACATGGGGGGGGCAGTGTAATACTACAATGCATGACGTATTCACACATAAATTAACTGTGCCTGCATTTCTTTACCTGAAAATTATACAATAACACAAGGACCCTTTTACCCTTTGTTAGTTTTTGTGTGACTATTTCCCTTTGATTAAAAGTTGCTGAGCTAGATGTCTAACAAAGTTGGCAGATACAACAAATGATGCCATACCTGCTCATCTTTCACACAAAGGAGAAAAGATTAAAACATATTTTTGTTACTCAGGTGACAGGAGATTAAAGACTAATAAGAGAAGAGGTTATAATTATTAAGATGCTGCTTTCACATAGTCACTGTCAGTAAAGACTTCACTTAACAGAGCATCAAAAAGAATCTGAATATCACACAAGTACAAATGTCAGCAACCTGAAGTACAAGTTCTATTATGCAAGTCAGTCTAACCCTCTTCACTATCAGGTTGATCAACCTGTTCTAACTCTGTGTGTGACCTTATATGAACCTAAAGTGGTAAATTCTGTGGGAGTGGTGGAAGCAGTGCCACAGCAGCAGTGAGCGTTGGCTTCGGTGGCAAAGAATATTAAAATAAATGTCCGCTGATCCCAGATAAGGCCATGTCTAGTGAGGAATGTCTGACAAAAGGAGGCAACAGAGACAAGAAGGGGGATGAATGCGTCCCGGGACAGGATACATGTAAGAAAGAAGCAGCAGGAAAGAGCATACTGTAGTGTCTGTACCTCAGAGTTGCTGGATGTACTGGAGCTAGTCCTTTTTGGACACAATTTGGGTCTGGAAAACATAAAGTACCACAGCAATTCAGTTTATAATTACAGACATATTCAAAAACCAACTTTTATAAATGTCCACTGTTTTTTCCACTCTTGGTTGTGTTTTCTCATGCATAAAATCCCACTTGTGTTCACAGTTTGACCAGAAATGTAAAAATGGACACATGCAAATGCACGAAAATGCAATTCTTTGACACAGTAACCACCTCACTCAATGCTAATAGCTCCAACATACCCGTGGCTACTTCCCTTTCAATAGTCGCTTTGTTGTGGTGTTGGATGATAGACAAGGATACACCACAATCTTGCGTTTATGCAATTGCCACAACTACAGCAGTTAACATTGTGGTTGCTATTGCTATATTAGTTTATTTTCCTATATCATGCATTTGTGATACTAATCCTTACTGTGCTTTCCATTCTTCCTTCCATGGCTACTCAGCAGTGGTATTTCAGCAGGCACACTTTGCTGTCCTCAGGCATTGAATTGTTTTTGCAACAGAGGTAATTTATCCGACTTACTGTCAGTATTTTATTTAGTTTTTTTTTTTATCTGAAAATTGTATCTGCTCATCCATGCTTTTCTGTGTTGTCCTTCATATGAACAAATGAAGCATGAAAAATATTTGAAATACCCACTTATTAAAAAATTAATCTTACAGCTGAATGAGTTCATTACTTGCCACTGGCCAAATGAGGTCAACCCCTGCTGTGACTCTCATTCACCTTTGGCAGTTTTCTAGACCACACGGTACATGGAAGTTAATCTCACTGTTGCACCAAACTTGCAGGACTTTGCCTGGTTCACCAAGCCAGTTGTTTTCCAATGATTTCTGTGAAGTCATTTAAATTAATAGGGAACAACTAAAGGAAACAGCTACAAAGGTTGCTCGTGAGTTTGACGTTTCATGGTCATGCATTTCCTGGCTTCTGAATGACTTGTGTTGTTGTTCTTGCCAATTACACTTTCATTTTATTGAACACGTGTTTCCAATTTCCCTGTCATTAACAGTGAGAACCTGTGGAGTTATTGTGCCTGACGGATGAGTTGGAGACACTGAGTTGCGTCAGAAATTAACACAAATCATAATAAACTGTGGTGTTTCCCAACAGCACAAAAGAAGACTGACATAAATGCAGACCTTTCTAGGTTTTGAATCCATCTGCACCAGTTGGGTAAAGCAGTCATCCTTTTGAGACAGATAGTATTACAAACCTCCTAATTTATCCACTCAGTGTGTGTTCATTGTCCCTTGGGATAGACAAGGGAGAACAGCTTGTAAATTATACCTTCTGGTTGTCTGACAATGCTATCACTACCAAACTCAGAACACACATTGAGTTTTACGTCTCCTTGTTGTCCCTTTTTACCCCTGTTTCTCCGCCCTTCACTTTCATGCAGCCCCTGTGTTTTTGTGTGCTGGAATTAATGCCAGGTGCTGTACCTTGAATGCCCTGCTGTCTATGGTGAGAATGCTCCACATCAAGGAAGCCGCACAGTTGCAGCCAAACCCAACTAATCACCAAGGGTGACCACATCAGGGACCGAGGCTCCCAGCTGAGTCAACATAACAAAGTGGTGACTGTGTATGTGTGTGTGCATCTTTGTGTGTGTGTGTCCATTTACTGTCATTCATTCAACAAATCAAAGACAAGACTTGTAATGTTTCACAGGATAACGTTTACAGTAAACTTGGTTCAAGAGGTGTGTTTGTTAAACCAAAAATACTGACTAGATATTCTTAGGTAATCGTCATTTATCTGGCCATCATGCAAATTAGCCCTAGACACAATAAAAGCTGATGTTGGTGAGGATGCCAGTTTTGTAGAAGTGCGGTCATAAACCAATGCAAAGCTATGATCTAGGGCTAGAACTCTTGGTATTCATCCTCTGGGGAATATATAAGAAATATTGCTGTCATTCCTTTGACCAAAAATTCTAATTCAGACCTAAAGTGTATGTGCCAGTGCCTTTACAAAAATTTAGGAAAATGGACAATTTAAGGTAGGGTGATGGGGGATATCATCTCGTTTGTTGAACATGAGAAAACACTGCCTGAACAACCTCACTCCCTCTAATCACCTACTGCTGATAGAAATACCAATACAGGAATATTTGAAAGCAAATATTATAAATCATTTAAAAAGAGTGGATAACTGTCACTACAATATACAAAGTAATGTTAAAATAAATCATCTACAGTAGATCCTACAATGTGCTAGAAAAATAAGCATTTTAGGAGCACTTTGGTTGGTTTTTAATGTTTTTAGATATTCACTGATGCATTATCATGTGTTTCAGGTTGTTTCAAAGGCTTTTCAAGGTGTACAGCTCTAAAATCATCGTTAAAGTGTTTTAAATTGTTAATTTTACACACCTGTAAGTCTCCTAAGTCTTTTATGTTGTTATTAAGTCTTTTTTAATGTGGTTGCCAATGGTCTCTGGTTGTGTTGAAGTAAGAATGGTTCATAAATGAGCTGGATTTGAAATTTTTCCTGAGTGTGAAAGCATTATGTTATGTATGGAAAAATGGTTAAATATCTCCACTGTTTTTACCTGAAAATGATGCAGAGGGCACTTGTCAGTATCATGGCAAGGAAGGCAGCTCCACTCACAGCAGCCAGCAGAGAATCAACTTTGCTGGCTGTGAGAGCCATGTTACGCCGATCCCCTCCTGGTTCAGTCAGATTGTGGTAATGGAAAAGAAGAGCAAAACCACGGCCCCAGTGGGTGGTTGTGATGAGTTCCATAATGACCTCCACCATTTCCTGATTGGAACCAAAAACCAGCTGGCTGCTGGGAGGCCGGTTGGACCCACAGAACCTGGAGGAGAAGGTGATGAGATCTGAAATGTAGAGGACGTCATGGGGGCAAGCGTCGAGCACTGACTGCTGGGTTTCGGACGCTGGAGTGTCGGTCGTGTGTGATGGGGCAAGCGTGGTCTTCTCCACAACCACACTAGGGTTAGAACTGGGGTTGAAGTCCCCCCTGAGGTGAGTTGAGGAGACAGAGTTGGTGGCTTTGTCTTCAGGAGACAGAACTTCAGATAGGAGCAAGAGCGATGGTGGAGGTGGTGAGCCCAAATTACTGGCAGTATCGGCAGATCTTTTGGCAGAATTAGAGACTTTGGCTATTTCCATTTTTGTGGACTGTTCCTGGACAACCACCTGTTTGACCTCGCCATCTTGGGAGGACTGCTGAGTCTTTGTGCCATCCCCTCCATTCTGATGCACTGGGTCTTTAGATACCAATGAAGTTTCATCTGCCACTAAGCTGCCAGGACTGAAGCTCACCTCTTCATCTGCGTCTTCCTCTTCAAAATTTGCGGCAGAGTTTTGCGCTGCAGAGTCATGGCTTTCAAACACATCAAAGTCAAATATCTCTAGAATAAGCTGGTAATCAATTGGTACAAAGAACTGCCAAACACAGTGTGTCCCAGAGGAGTAGTTGTAGGGGAAACCAGGGGAAAGAATGAGGCCCTGGACATCCACCACATCCACCTTGGCACCACAGTCAAAGTACACCTGCAACAACAATACGTTAAGTTAGTAATGCCACAACTTTAAAACCTGAGCCTCCACTGTGGCAAATGAGTCATTTTAAGTGTCCTTTTGGAGAGTACAGGTTGAACAGTGTACAAACACTGAATGTACGGCTTTGAGTCCCATTGGTGCCACCCCTGCCAGTCTTAGTGATATTTTAAGACATTCTGTTCAAAAGAGTTGGGCTGGATTATGTTTCACTGCCTAAATTCAGAGATTGAGTCATGTATTCAGATAATGTCCCTCTGTGATTAAGTTCTCCATGTCAAAGGTACCAACCACCAAAGAACCTCTCATCAAATAATACACTCAACTTGCAGTCTGACGTGAAACTGAACTATTCAACCCTGGTGCTTCTGCCGTTGAATCAAAGCTTGAGTTCTGCTTGTACTGCCTGCTTGGGTAACCTTAGGGAGGGCATTTCTTCAAACACGCTGGCTGTAATTCTTCCCAGGTGTGTGGGGATGTAGAGAGACCTGGGGCATAAGCAGAGGCAGATGTGTGGCTAGGCCATGAAGCTTGAAGCTGAGGACCAGACCTTTGTAGGGGGGCTGTGTGTTTATGAGCTTTCCTGTTGGCCTCAGTTCTGGACTGGACTCTATATCTCCATGCCGGACAGGTAACAATCCAACACCCGTGGGCACTTGTTGAGCTCTATTTCCAACTAAAAGCATCAGAAAATACTTTGAAAAACTAATTTAGACGGGAAAACAGAAAGAGGCCAACAGGGACATACGGAAAGCAAAGGTCTTTAAAACCAGACAGACACTTTGATTGCTCCATAGACCATTTTTTCCCATCTAAATACGCTCATCAAAGGCTTTCCTTGTTCAGCATTTCATCAGAATTACATTCTACATGTAGTTTTCAATCATGACTGGAACAGGGGACCACTCGCTAAGCCTTCAAGGCATGAGGATCAGACCAAAACTCCTAATCATGGTTGATACAGCTGAGGGGGTCACAGCCAGGTCCACAGCTTATTATAGACACATGGGAGGTGAAAGAGCAGCATGACCAATGTAACCAAAGAAACACATCTGTATACATGTGCATATTGGAGTTACAGTGAAGAAATACAAACTCAGTCTACGTTTACCGCGCAGTATGTTCCAAATTTGGATCCATAAATGAACTGATGAAAACACATATAAACTGACTTAAACTGTGTGTGTAAAACTGATCCTGGGGTAATAACAATCATTTTGTAATAATATGTCCAGAATATTTCAACATTGACATAATGTGGCATGTGGGTGGCATCGATATCATAGTAATCATCAATATGTGTGTACCTGCACAGTTCCGAAAAACTGAGATGTTTTTAAATGGCCAATTTGGTACCTACAGTTGAGGAATAGTCCCATCTCCACATTAAATATCTCGGCAAGTCAATAGGACCAATATTTTGGGAGATATTAGTAATTTTGGGATACAACAGCCTTACAATCACGTTTCTCAGTTGACGGGAAGTGCAGTACCACACTGCACTATGGGAAATTAAGTTAAAAATAGTAATGACACATTTACTAACTTTAGTCCCTAGATATCGGTATTAATATGACCTATGGTTCCCCACGGTTTAACGCACTAGTATAATTTAATATCCATGTATGGTTCAATACAGTTTGAATTTCACTGCCATCTGGGTTTCCAGTTGTCCATCAGTCTCATTTTTGTGAATGCAATATTCACACCTTATGGGAATCTATTCAAATTTGGCACAAATATTCAATGGATTCAAGGATGGAGGTGAAGGGTCAAGATCACTGAGACCTAAAAGGTGCACTCAGCTGTAACTAAACTAACTAACTAACTAACTAACTAACTAACTAACTAACTAACTAACCATCTTACTCCATACATTGATTATGACAAAATGATGACATATACAAATGGTCACCTTCACCCTGGCATCATATGATACAGTAAAAACAACTTTCTAGATATTTCTAATTCCTTAACTTAGGAACAGAGGGGGAGATTGTGACCATATTTCACATTTTATTGGGTTATCTGGGGGTGCCCACTTGGGTAAAAACCCCATGTTCCGCTGGTAGTCCACAACTACCTCATTGGTTTTGCTGATGCTTAACTTCAGCTGATTGTCACTGCACCATGTGATAAATATTTCAGTCAGTTCTCTGTATTCCTCTGTAAAAGTAGTCATGAAGACACCTTGTTTATTGCTGGAATTTATTCACCACTATGTTTCAATATGTCTTCCATTTCACCCAAGGAAACACTTAACACTGTTTGTAAAATACCTTCAAAGTTTTCACTACATGTATAAGCTTCCAAATCTGGAGACACAGATAATTTGACTGGTTGTGCAGACCTATCAACCTCAAGGCGGAAATTCTACTTTTTGACATCTGGAGGCTATTGGTTCAGAGCATGACATGCTACACGTGTACTGGCCACTCAGTTACTACAAATTCATTTGCTACAGCAAAGAATTACATGGATGACATTTAAACAGGCCAAATGCCATTCCTACTGAGGATGGAAAGAGTAAGCTGATTTGGGGTTCTCAGTGTTTGCAGCAAGGTTGCGCAATAAAGGGAACCACTTCACAATGTGGGGGCATGACAGGGGCTCGAAAAGGACAGCGTGTCCCCTTTTGGAACAAACATGGCTGATGCGGAGAGAAACTATATATTGTTTATCTTGATCTTGATCAAGGTAACTACCTTGTTAGACTTTACTTTTACTTTTTGCCTAAAATATATTACATTTTTAAAAGGCTGGAAAAAGTAATTTAGCAAAAATAGTCATGTTTAAACTGACAGTCTCTTGCATCATGTGGAATGCCACAGCTAATGGAAGAAAATGGTGTCACAGACATAGAAATGTGTCATCTTTCCAATCAGAATAAAGCAACCAGGAGGTCCCCTGCACCCTGGGATATGTATGCTAGACTACACATGAAAAGACTCCAAAGTGCCACAGTGTCGAATGGAAATGGGACATTCTTATAATGCCAAACATCTCAGTTCTGTTACATCACAGGCCGCTCTACAGGCCGGCCGCTAATTATTCAAGGATGCCTTTTCTCATGACAAAACAATGGGCCGCAGTGCCGTTTGGTGAGCCACTCTATGCCAGGGGAGGGCAGATAATATTTTAATGAACTGATGCTAATAAGTACACGGCAAGCTGAAAGTTTACATAAGAGCCAGCTGGTCAATTGCACCCCAGTTGTGTTACTGACAGGAGCTTCCATGGACAGAAGCAGATCAACTGAGTACATCATTGTCTAAAATGACTTGTTCAGTGAAACAGCAGAGCAGCTGTCGTCATTGCTGAGAGGCCCCTAACAGATGGTATTGTTTTATCATTTTCATTTTGCGTCAGTGGCATGACAGTGTACATATGTCTGTCTAATTACTACAGAGATAGAGCGTTAAGCATAGTTAAAAATACATATTTAAATTCATTAGAAATTCTTTTTACAACAGTGATACAATAATAAACCAATTTCCCCAAGGGTGTGTGTGTGGGAGAGAGAGGAAGAGAAAGAGAACAGATATCAGTAGTCTGCTTCTCAAATAAATCACTGAATATAACACTACTGTTTTCTATCTAACCTTGTTAAAGTGTTTTTTGTTGGTTTTGTTTAGTTTGTAGTGCACAGCTGAAAAATGTTGAGTCTAAAAATGTTAAATCTGTTCAAGTTTTTTTGAAAGCATCCACAATGACGATACCATTCTGACAAACTCTGCAACATGAGCTGCCTTCTGCTGAACTACTGTTAACACACACAAACAGTCCCGGAAAGGCTCATAAACAGGCAGGCGGGCCCCTCAAAAGGGGGCAGGAATCCTCACCAGCCCTGTTTACTGGAGGAGAAAAGTGACACTACTTCACAGGCTAGCACCAGTCCACTCAAGACCCGCATTACAACCACACTCCATTTCACAAGTCTGGACCAATAATCAGTACAGTACAGCATTTAATGCCTCAGTGATGCACACTTCGGAACTGAAAAAAATAAATTCATAAATTCAGGAAAGGTTTGCGACTATACATTCATTTGCCGGTCTAGTGCATCCACAGTCAGACATAAAAATCATTTGCTAACACTGAAAAGGTAAGATCTCAGTGACTGCTATAAAATCAATGATATGCAGGAAATATCACGACAAAAAAGGACTATTTGACATCATTTAGATTAATATATGTGTATGAATCATTTTACTGTAATGAAAAGCACCCTTTTCCAGCTTTAATAAATGCACAAAGCATTTAACAGAGCTGCAGTGCTGCAAAAAGATACAACCTGTTTACACACTAGCGTATTACCAATACATCAGCTTTAATATTTCAGACAAGTGTGCTCACAGGTGAAGAACCCAGACCAGTGGAGGAGATTTTGAAGGTTTTAGATGCAGCTGTTCTGTGGCTACTATCAGCACGATGCCCCGTTTGTGTTTTTATGTGTACAGCTCCTACACTGATAGAAATCCCCAATCAGCATTAGAAAAAAGGCTCCTTGAGGTCATTCTCCACAGCTGTGGAAAGCGCTGATATTCGAGCCCAGGATTTATCACATATCTCCGCTCTGATGTCAGTGCTTCTTCTAGAAGGGTTCATGTCAGTGGCTGCACGTTTGTCCACGGTGAGTTTACAAACAACCAGTGTGGCGGTCCAATTAAACCCAGGCATTTCTAGGGTCGCCCTCACTGGCGACTGCAGCACTGGCTCAGCACATTTTCATCGTGAGTCACTAATGAAATGCCTCTTTGAGTTCATGCAGGTTTGATTTGGATTTTTTTTCTTGCAGGGCCATCGTGCAGTGGAATATTCTCTATAGCCTACATGGAGATGCTGGAAATTTTTACTCAAACTTACACAGATATGTGACTGGGTGGGTGGGAGGACAAGCAGATGCAGGCGCTCTATTCCATGTTTGTGGTGTGAACCTATTAACATATTTCCTCTAGAAAAGAGCTACTGCTGTGGTAGCTGTTAAAGTGAGACTGTGGAACCCTGCAGTGAATCATGACCTTATCTCCGCAGTGGTTTAAACCAGTTTAGAGAAATCATTTCCACATTTTGGAATCTATGATAATTAGTCTATCGGCCTATCGCCTCAGTGAGAAACACAATTTTGTAGAGCTGCTCTGTTACAACAGCTAGACTGTACTCAATCACACTGTCGGTGAATACAACTGTTTTTTTTCCAAAGTGCAGCCACTGCAACACATTTTTAAATTCTCAACCAATAGTGATTGACTGCCTCTAAACTACAGTACATTTTTAACAGACATTGTGAAAGACCCCTATGTCAGCACCTTCAAACATCTGGGCTGTGCAGTATCTGCTCTTGTAGCCTCTTATTCAAGACAATAATAGAACATGTAGACTTATGAAGTAGTAAAGTAGGGGGCTAACAGGAAATGTTTTTGCACCATTATTGGTGATGGAAATTCAACTACGACAAAAACCATGTTTGCAGATGAGATAATGTGTTAAGGTTTTATTCACATTACAATTAGAGACATATATTCACCTTATATAACTTTATTTTAATGAAACTGCATCAAGTAATGTAAGCTAACAATGTTAAATGTTGTGCCTACTGCATTTCCCTAAAAAGAGGATATGAGGCAATAGACAGGCAGCCAAATGAAACCTTCAGACTCTGTCTAATATTGGAAACAAGTCGACAAAATAATCCTTTTTATAATAAGTTAATATAGAAATTATACATATCAAACCTTTAATTTATCTGACGTAATTCCAGTTGTTTATTTTACGTACATGTTCCAATCTGATCTACTTAAGCATGATTTAGCATTATGTAACGTAAAATAAAGTACAATGTATATAAACTATATCTATCACTGCCACTGCTACCTCATACGTACTGCCATACCATACCGTACCGTACCGTACCGTACCATCTTTATTTATAAAGCACTTTAAGAACTTTACAGCTGGCCAAAGTGCTGTATGCAAATCATAAAACAAGGGACTAAATAAGTAAAAACAGTCATAACACGAGGTGCAAAGTAGGCTAAGACCAACAAAATACAACCATCATAAAAACAACCATACATACTACTTTAGTATTCATTCATTCCATGCAATACAATCATTCTGTGAATGATAATCACATGTAATATATATAGGCTTATTCATCTGAGTAGTAATCACCCTGTGCACTATAATTATTCTGTAAACATTCAACCATCCTGTGCAATACATTTTTACATTCTCAATGTTTATCCTTTTATCTTACAGCTAACTGCACTGTCTTGTAAGACTTTATCTTGTATGTATTTTGCACATTATATTTTACCTATAATTACCTGTTTGCACTGAAAAAGGAGCAGCTCTCCAATCTAGTTGTACATTTAGTATAATAGCAATAAAGGGCATCTATTCTATTCTATTCTATTCTATTCTATTCTATTCTATTCTATTCTATTCTATTCTATTCTATTCTATTCTATTCTAGGATATGCATCCCTCTTAAAGTCATGCATTGCATATCAGCAACCACTGCAGACAGGCTCATCCTATGGCCTCCTCTGTGTTCTAGTAGGGTGCAGTACATACAGTCATACTAGAGATGGCTATAATTATACCAAAGGCATCTGAGGGAAGTTTTATTTTGAAAGTTGCAGTGTTTTATCAGCGAACAGTAGAGTGTTTAATCATCCAGTATTTAATGTTAGGGAGCTTCCTAATGTCAACATGTTCCCCTTTTGTAACAACATCATTCAGTTCTGTAAATGTAGCCTAAATGCATTGCAGGTGTTAACACATACTCTCACTCTTTCCAACTCGGTTCATTACTCCATCTCTGGCCCTCTCCTATTCATCCCAGTCCTTTTTAAAGTCACACTGCAGCTCACTGACACATGTGGCATGTTTATCTGTTGACAAACTGTGTGTATCTGTTGTCAGATAATTCGCGAGAGGATAAAAAATTCACAGTTCATTGGGATCTTACAACTCAGTTCAATTAGTGATGAATGTCCCCTCTTTCCGTCGCAAATAAAACCTTCCAAAAGACAAAGCGGAGTAACAAAAACAAAGATCAAATTCACTCTCCCTTCATCAGCACCCCTGAATTGTGGATTGACAGACTTGGATGCCTCCCTTTTTTTTCGGAGGGGGATAGAATAAATTCCAAGCTTGTTTATGCTGTTCCAAAAATCAACTTAATACAAAAGGGGAGCGGAGGACAAAGCCATCATTTACCGTGCCCCCTCAGGCAGATAATTGCAAAGATAGTGAGCACCCTATGCACACAGGAACTAAAGCTGGAGACGCTGACAATTCAATATACCAAGGGCTTTTGTTGTCTAGTTCTAAGAATTGTGCTGCTGAGCCGTCATTCTCCATCAGCGGAAGAGGACGACTCTTGACAGGTGAAAGCCACAGAGCTTCTCCTGGCTGAAAATGTGGTCTTGATGTCTTACAGGAGATCTGTGTCAAGGGTAATCCTTTAATGTTATGGCACCGGCACTCGGAAACATTATGTCACATCACACATAAATCAAAAACAATATCAGGGAATTAGCATAAATCACAGTCACTGTAAGAATTTTACTGTTTATTTTCTACAAAAGCCACAGTCTAGTCAATCATCAAAAATAACAGACAGCTAAAACTGAGATAGTGATGAAAATCATTATTTCACTTTTGAAAAGAAGCACAGGCAAATGACAATGTAAATGTCAACAAGTCCTGCTAAATCCATAGTCAAATGTATGGCTGTTCTTATAATGCAGATAACCACATAGAGCAAATTACAGACTTAGAACTTTAAAACCTTAACCAATCAACTATGAAGACAAAAGCTTCCAAATCTACCACAGGAGAAGCTAAAACATGTCCACATAAATGACAGACTGATTGAATGAAAAACATGCCCTGTGAATCAACCCTCTGCCTGTTTGTGTTCCTGTTCATCAGGGACAACTTTTGATCATGAACTCTTTGCATGTCAGAGGCAAAGCTTGGGAATTCGCCTCAGTGAGTATGAAAGCACAACATAAGGTTAACATGCTCTCAATGTGGTTCTCATTTCAGCAGTTTGGACTCTGCATGCCATTCTCTAACTCTGTGAAGTGCAGTAACATCAAAACATGCCTGTACCATCAAAACATCCCTTTGAAAGCATCAATAATGTGTCACAGAGATTGGGAGGTTTCATGATAGAGCCTAAACTTTCAAATTTGCCCAGAATGAAACAGCATCATATGAAATCATTATAAACCTGATTGTGTTTATAGGTATTTGTGCGTTGTTGTATTTTCAAGTGTCATATACAACGTGGGCGATTTATCAATAAACAAAATCTGATCTTGAAACTTTTTATTCAAAAGTGTAAAATGAAGTAATATTTAATTTACTATACTTTTAATACAAGTCTTGGTTTAATTATTTGGACAGACTTAGTAACACACCAACGTATCTGATAGAATTTTATATCCTCCCCTGGCATTATTGATTGTTTCTTACCTAAATGTTGTTTTTCCGGAGGCTGTAAGGCTGTCCGTAAACGTTACGTACCAGTCTATGTTATCAAACAAACCGATAGTAAAACCCCATAGGGAATATTGCAAATTTAACATGCAGTCGCTAAATGACGGAAAATTCTACGATATATTACATAAAACAAGACAGAATATGAAACAAGGTAGATATCTGATTAAATCGGCGTAAGTGTCACATAGTAAAAAAGTTTCCATTTGTGAAAAAGTTGATATTTATAATGTAGTTCATCCTCCGTACCTCTCCACGCTACCGCCTACTACGTTGTACTGTATTTTGGAAGTGCAGAGCTGTGAAAAGAGTAGACGAACCGGATTTAATTCACAAATGTAGTTGACGAAAGTGCGCATTCGTATTTCAGATGAATGCCGAATTGAATGTTAGCATCTTATGTTTGTTAATACAACTTGCATGGCGTTCTTTGTCGTCTGTAAATGTAGCAGTAAAGCGAACAACTGTTGAATATCGCGATTTATGAACGAAGTCCGTGGCTTGATTTGGTCCATACGAGTGAGTGAGCTCGAAACTCTACAAGGCTAGAGGTAAAGCGTGTGAGTTATTTTTGCAGTAAATAAATATCAACTTACTTTCTGTGCAACGCATCCCACCAAGAACAGTAGATATGTTGTCATAAAAGCATGCGCCCCAAGCGACGTAACGCAACTCATTTTCTACTAATTGTTCCTTTTTAATGCGACGTACAGTGAACCGTATCACGCTCCTCTTCTCTCTCATTCACCTGAAGTATCGGGAGCGCGCTTCCATCGCTCATGGACGAACTCGTACACAGGACCGGACCCCTTGTGAAAACTCTCCCATTCTTAACCAATCCGTCATTTACATCCAATTTACACTGAAATGTTTACAGTTATTTTTGCATTTCTGCATTCATTAGTAGCTTTAATCAACAGTTAAAACTCTCCCTTATTATGTACAGTTGCACAATAAAAATGCACTATATAGTTTCTTCTTCTTGTTATTATTATTTACTTAAAATACTTCTCATATTTTACTTTCCTCACATTTTTTCTAATTATATCCTCTATTTATCATTTACTAAAGAGAGAACGAGTGATGATTCACTTATAGATATTCACATATAGTTAATCTTTTGTAATTAGCCTATATAGTTACCTGGTATTCAATATTTTCAGTACAGATGTTGAATATTTACAGCCTTCACACAATTTAGACCATTTTTTTTAGTAGTTATTGTTCTTATTCTAATTATTACTATTCTTATTCTTATTCTTATT
>JAPTYQ010000030.1:18227337-18261878 GCA_029814465.1 Ostorhinchus cyanosoma | reverse complement strand
TATTCTTATTCTTATTCTTATTATTCCTATTATTCTTATTCTTATCATTATCATTATCATTAGTAGTAGTAGTAGTAGTAGTAGTAGTAATACTACTAGTAGTAGTACTATTAAATGCATACTTTTCAACTTTAATTTCATTTTTAATATTTTTTTGCCTGTATCATTCTCTTTGGTTTTGGACAATGAAGAACACCGTATTTTTACCCCTTCTTGTGAAATGATTGTGACAATGTGATTTATTGATAAATAAACTGTAACAGGGACACAGTATGTGATCACTGCACCTGGTTAAAGATGATTACTGATGTGCATAAAAATAAATTAAAAAGGGAATGCATATGAAAACAAAAGTATTCCAACTTCATTGGTAACAATGTATAAAGGGAGTGGAGCAGATCATTTGTGTGTATAAGCATCAGTATGAAACATTTAATTCATGTATTCCAGTTTGATTGTCTATATTTAAAATTAAGTAACCCAAAGTAAGTGATGCATAAACATCAGGTATACAAATGTGGATTTTTTTGTGTGACACCACAGACTTAAATGAAAAGAAAGAAAGAAAAATAAAAGATTTGTGATCATATACTGAACAGTACAGAAGGCTTTGTTATTTATTTATTTTTTTGAATGGCACTCCTTCTCAATGTAATTTTTGATAATACCAGTAGATGGCACCAGAGTTTGGTTGTAAAGTTGTAGTATTTAGTTCAAAATAAACTCATGATATGTTATATAATGTAGTCTAGTGTTTTGTTTATTTGTTTTTTAACCATATTTAAGGAAGGATATATTATCATTATTATTATTATTATTATTATTATTATTATTGTTGTTGTTAGTGATACATGATTTATGCATGTATTCTTATGGAGGCCATTTATTATAATTATTTGAAAATTATTATTCCTCACACAATATACTGCATTAGAATGATTGGGTGGGAACTGTAGGTTTTATACAGTGAGTTTCTCTCACTCTCTCTCTCTCTAAAACATTTTTAATGTCATATTTAGACTGTAACCACAGGATTCTATTTTCAACAATGGCGATTGGAGTAGAACTATTTTATCACCAGCAAATAGTAGACATCATCACAGCAAGCATTATTTCCTCATTTTCAGCAAGCATCAATATATCATACATCAAGCAAAATGTAAATACTATATAGGAGGGTTTAACAGATGCAAATGTCAGTTTTTCAGTTCATCCATGCAGATTTCTGTCAAATGTTAATACTCTTGGGCAGTGTCATGATGAACCAAAGTGTTGCTAAAATCGTTCAAGTCAAAAGCTAAAGGAAACCGGTGTTGTCATCTTGTGTGATACGTCAGGTGAACATGCACATTGGCTGTAAGCAGTTGCCAAGACAAAAAAAGGGCGCAGCTTATGCTACAAGAGTGAAGGAATGTACGGCACCCGACACCCGTAGCGTTGTCCGTTCCACTTATAAGCTCGTGTTATATATTTAATTTTAACACACGATATTGATAACATAAGCTTGTCTTGTTATGTCATTAATATGATGATTTCTGAGCTGGATGTCTGTACATATGTCTGATGCGCTATTGTGCAGCACATTTTATTTGCTGTTTTCATTGTACAGTTTACGTCCTCGGTTTCTAGTCGGACAGATAAGGGGACGGAACCCAAACAGCCACGTAGTAAAAGGCGAAGCTCGCAAAAGGTTAGCATTCATTGTGTTTTTATACATTTACTAAACTTGTCATTCTATAAATCGTATTTTGTGTTTTCATTGTAACTCAGTAGTAGTGGGTTATGTATTTATTTTGTAAAATATTTGAGAAATCACTCCACTGCAGCGGCTCTAGCGATTAGAGCTAGCAAGTTAGCTAATTTAGCTTGACAGCTCTCGTCGTAAACACATCAAGCTAGCCGGAAAGCTAACAGCTCGGGCTGGTCACCTGTCTTTTTTACCCAGTGTAATCCAACTAAACGTAATTTATACATGTAAAAAAAGAAAAATATTGTTTTCACAGTTACGGTCATCAGTGTTTGTCTGGATTTCCTTCACGACTGTTTACCAATGTAAGCCGTCTGAAGTCGTGGAATTAAAAGGCTAGCATTAATAACAAACAGTATATGCATCCGATTTCAAACTCGATATGAAGCAAATCTTTTGGTAACAGAAAATTATAGTTAACTTAAACATTAGGATTACGCGAGATACACTTACTGGAAATGTGCCAGTGGTTTCGGTAATAACGCTGTTTCCGAGTTCAATACGCAAACATGACAACTGGGTGTACCTCCCTTGATTTCAGTAAAAGAACTATATTTATAGATTCCCTTCAAAATACACCAGCTCAACTCGGACCATGGGTTTCCACAAAGTTTAGTATATATATATATGTGTATATATATATATATATATATATATATAATTGCTTTATCGGAATCGCCTGATTTGAAATACATGTTGAATGAATGATGGGGCGTGTTCATGGCTTATCAGCACATTCCTATAGGTGTTCAGATTTCACTTGCAGATAGCAGGAATGATTGTTAATCACGTTTGTCTTGTTTGTAAGTTACAACTGAGTTTATATTTAACGCCACGCAATCTGCTTAACCACCAAGCCAGCCTGTAAGCAACTGACTCAAGCTTATGGTTTAAATTAAAACAAGCCATGTATTACATAACGCTGTTTTAAAAGCATGGGCCATACATGAGGAGCTAAAAGTGTCTTCTTCGAGTTTTTACCATGTTACAATTGTAAACGTGGTGTTGAAAAGAAGCCAGTTATAGTCCAGGTGTTAAACTGGATGCTTTCTTTTTTAGTGCTTTCTGTCATAAGTGGTCTTGGACACTGACATGTTCATAGCTGGCCTGCCTCCCAAGAAGATGGTTTTGTGAGACATTCTTTCCAAGGCGTCACCAGCAGTATTGCGTGTGTTCATTGTCCTTCTGGAGATGGATACAGCCCTCTCCGAAGCAACTCAAATGATGGCCAATGCTTTTCAAGAACACCAAGTTATTAACTCCAAAGAGAATGAAGTCAGTTTTGTGGAACCTGAAACACAGCTGCATCAAGGGCTGGAAAATACACAAAATACAAAAGATGTACAAAATGGTGAGTTCTTATGTTTTTCTTTTGCATTGTATTCAATAAAGCTGCTTGAATTGTATTTGGCAGCATGTGTTGATATTCTTGTGTGATGTGACAAAACGTGTTCAATTTATCTGTTATTAAATTAGAATTACTGTTTCCATGATGATGTGATTATTTTCTAGTCCATTTTCCTATCTGCACATCTCCTTTTGTTGCTCGTGTCTCCTTTATCTGGCACTCGTATCTTGCAATGCATGACCTGTTTTCTGATCTATTGCACAGCCTAAGACCCATTATTCTTCTGTGCTGTATAGCTCTTTTAACTGATGTGTTAAATAGTGGAACTGAATCCAAATAAGTTAACATTTCAGGGCTGTTAGGCTGCAGTGTTTAAACAGAATCTTCTAAGACATAATCTTCACTTCTAATTATATTGTTCATATGGTAGTGGTAGCACAAGAGGTACATGGTTATTAAAAAGTGAAGTGGAGACATGTATAGATTGTGATGTTAAGGAGATAGAGTGATAAAGCTTTATCGAGTATCAGATGACACATTGTGACTGATTTCACAGGATGAAGAAAATTAACAGAAAACCATGTTTTTCTTGTTATGAGGGTCATTTTCATTTACTACTTTGAGCAAAACCCTGAACAAGATATTTGTAACCTTGTTACCTCTGATAGGGTTACAAGTCTGATATTTCATCACCTGTATTTTTCCTCTCCTTATTGTATAAAATTCAAATGGCAACAAATTGTTGCACATATGTTTGTATTGCAAAATAAGTATGGAAATTATGCTCCTTATACCAAATGTAGGTGAAGCTAATTTGTAGCTTAAGTGCTTATGCACTGCTAGAACATTGCCAGCTTTCCTCTCACTCAAACTATTGTAGTTTAATAAAGTTGCTCAGCCAGTTTGCCAAGTTGAATAATGTTTAACTTTGCCCTCTAGTTCACTAGACCTTCTTAAGACTAATTGTCACATTCCTCAGGATCTCTTCTTGCCTCATTTCTTTCAGGTCCTGTTAGTTCAGATGTCTTGCCAAATGGAGATGGACTGGCAGAGGGCTTTGGTGCCGTAGGGGACACCCATATGAACGGGTCTCTACCTCCAACAGGCCCTCCCCAGAGCACCAGCTCTCCTGTCAACTTACAGACCCAAGAGCCCTCCCCAGGTGTGGCTGCTTTTCCACCCATCATGCTAGAGAAGTCTGAGGGGGCTAGTGCTGAGGTCACGGTTCACAAGGGTGATGCATTGCAGTCGCTCAGACTCAGTATGCCTATGCAGGAGACTGAATTGTGTAAGCATAAACGTGTGGAATGAGTGCCCCCTCTTTGCCCTTGCATTTTAACATCATTTTGCTGTGGGTCTTTTTGCTTTTTGGCTCATTAACGCATCCCTTTTAACTCCCCTGTCTGTGAATTTTCTGACCAGATGGATTCAGTAAAAATGTATTTTAGGCATTTGATTGCTTGATTAGAATTTGGTGTGGGTGCTTTTGTTGGAACAGTGTTTGGACTCATGGTTGTGTTTTCGAATTAATCCCTCTGTTGTTGTTGTTTGGTGGAATTTTAATGTTATGCACAGTTGACTTGCTAATAATTATGCAACTCTATATCTCCATGCTTTTACTTGAAGAGATGAGTCTTATATCTCTTGTAATGGTGCATGAACATAACTGAATGATTCTGCCTTTCCCAAACTTAGGGCTCAGACTCATTTTTACTGGGTCACCACTTGATAAAATAATTTGATATATGAATTAATTTTGTCAGCTTAAACATAAGAAGCATTCTCTTTACATATGCCAAAGCAATTCTGAATGCAGAGAAAAGACCTCAGTATGGTTTGTTGACAGTGCTTAGTGCTAACTAGTAACATTAGCCACTGACATTAGCTGCTACTGCCATTATGACATCATGACTGAGGAGTCAGTTAAAATGTAGATATTATGGTAGTTCATAATGCAGTTTTGTAATTTTGTGTCAGTAAATTTCTCTTTTGGGTCACAAGCTAAAATAGTTTGGGAACACCAGGATTAATTCATCTGTTTGATGCATCATCAAATTTTTAATTTCACTAAAATGCAAGCTGCCTACTATTGCAGTTATGCCTGATGTCTGTTTATTTCATTTGTGTGCAAACTGAGCAAGCAAATAGGAATGACACAGCAAAGAGCATGGATGCTGTGTACTCTTATTGTCACTCATGAATCTAATCCAAAATTCTGCTTTGGCTGTCCAATAAAATGGAGACAGTTATAGGCATAATTTGTAACTTACTTGTCACTGTGCCTCATACACAAAGCTTGCCTTCTGCCCGGAGATCAGCATATGGTACTCTAATATGAATAGTGTGTTTGCTATTGCTGTTTGACAGAATTCCAGGCCGCTTTATTCTTCAATGTACAATCCCAGCAAACAAGAATATACAAGCATTAACACAAATGCTTGTATAGGTTTCCTGTGATTGATCATTGATGAAATATTAGGTTCTGGTGTTGATAAGATGTCTTTTTTGTGGTGATATAGT
Source organism: Ostorhinchus cyanosoma (assembly GCA_029814465.1). Taxonomy (NCBI): domain Eukaryota; kingdom Metazoa; phylum Chordata; class Actinopteri; order Kurtiformes; family Apogonidae; genus Ostorhinchus; species Ostorhinchus cyanosoma. The sequence goes on along the minus strand of JAPTYQ010000030.1, from coordinate 18,256,263 downwards.
ATAGGTTGGGTTCTATTTTTGGTCTAACATACTCTCACTTTAGCCAACCAGAAGCCATCATTAGAAATGGAAAATGAGGAGAAGATTCGGCTGGAGGCCCGCCGACGTCTAGAGGAGCAACTCAAACAGTACAGAGTGCAGAGACATAAAGAGAGAGTAAGTAAATGGAGTCATCGTCAGGTTAAGACTAAATTCCTCTTAAAGTGCATGTTGAGGAAATGTCTTCTTGTCTTTTAGATTTTCATGTTTCTGTGAACAGTCTCCCCATGTTATTCATTATTTCCTCCCTATGCGTATGTCTATTTTTCAATATATGATTCAAAAAGAATGAAACAATTTTGTAATGCAGTGAAATTTAACTCAGAGCAAAAAGCATTTAAACATATCACTCACCTAAATGCCCATTGAGTGCTCTGTTTTGTCACATTTTGTAATGATAGCAGTGCCTTTATTAATTGTTTTCCACTGTTTTCTAGTCTCATCGCAGCACTCCCAAGAACAGGCCATTCAGTACTTTGGATCCAGAGCTCATGCTACATCCTGAGGCTCTTCCCCGGGCCAGCACAGTCGCCATGACCAAGGAGTATTCCTTCCTGAGGACCAGTGTCCCTCGTGGTCCAAAACTAGGTAGCTTAGGAATCCCTCCTTCCAAAGAGAGAAAATCCAGGTCACCTCGTCCAAGCAAGATCCATTCCTTGGCTGATTACAAGTCTTCAGAGAATGATGGTGGAGGTGGGGGAGGAGGTGGTGTGATAACAGCAGACAACACCATGGGCTCCCTCCAGTCCAGCATTAGCTCTGTGTCCACTCTGTCAGAGGTCAGTGTGATGTCAGAGCGGAGCACCTGTGAGGCAGAGGGACAGCTTGGTGCTTCATCCCAGATTGGGGACAGTGTCTCAGAAATTGATGGCAGCGAATCAGGAACAAGGCCAGGAAATGATGGCAATGACAGTGACAGCTCATCCTACAGCAGTGTGTCTACCAGGGGGACCTATGGTATGCTTGCTGCAGCAGTGGACAGGCAGCAGGGGCCTTACACAGTGGAGGGGAGAGAGATTTCTGCTGAGGCCATGGGTCAGTTTCCATCATTACAGGAGGTGCTGCAGGCAGCAACTGAAGAGCAGCATCTTCTGGAGCTGGAGCAAGAGGGAGAAGGCACAGCGGAGCCTCGTAGCCGTAGAGACAGCTTCTCCAGCAGGTATTTGATATTTAAATCCCTTATGAGGTTGTCTCACCTAACAGTGGAGGCATAATGTTGTAGTTACTGCTTCATTACAACAACAAACTGCTGAGCCTTCAAATGTCAAGTGTATTTGTTTGATAAATTACATCATACTATTTACCAATTATGTAAATTGTTGTAATCTTCTGTGCATCAACTAATCAGTGAATATTTGCAGTGCTAATGTTGTTGACCTTTGTTTCAGTGTTTCCTTGGAGAGTTCTGTGATGGGTCACGATGACATGCTCCAAGTATTAAAAGAGAAAATGAGACTCGAGGGGCAGCTGGAAACCTTGTCATCTGAGGCCCATCAGGTTATATTTCATCCTGATATCTTTAGTTATTATTTTAGCTTTTGATTCACACTACACAGGAAGTGATCAAAATAACACAAAAATGTCTCCAAATGTAACAACACCCATAGGCTGGTTGTGCTTTAGTCAGAAATATATATATCATGTATCACATTACCAGAAAGTAAATAGTGTAAGTATAATTGGGTGTAATTGTTAACAACATTGTGCTGTCCTCCAGGCTCTCAAAGAAAAGACAGAGCTTCAGGCCCAGCTTGCTACAGTGAATGCTCAACTGCAGGCCAAGAAGGAGGAGGCTCAGGTGAGCCAGGAGAAGCAGAGTACCCTCTCTACAGAGGTTAGCACTCTGAGACAGAACTGCAGCCAGTTAGAGAAGGCCATGGTGGAGCTCCAGGGAAGTTTGGAGAGCAAGAATGCCAGTCTGGCTTCCTTAAGCAATGACCTGAAGGTGGCTGAAGACCAGTATAATAGGCTGATGGGGAAGGTAGAAGAAATGCAAACAACTGTCACTTCTAGGGATAACACAGGTGAGTCAGAAAAGAGTGTGTCATTTATCAGTTTCAACAGTCCTTTGAAGAATTATATATATATTTTTTATTATATTTTATTGCTTATTTATCTCAATGCCTAAATAAAGTGTTTTGTTGTTCAATTTTGCAGTTCAGGAATTGCGTCAGCAAATGGGAGGTCTTCAAAGTCAGCTTCAACAGGTCCAGCTGGAGCGTAGCACCCTGCAGAACAGACTGAAAACCTCCCAGGCTGAAATAGACTCCCTGCAGCAGGTCAGGCAGTGGTACCAGCAACAGCTAGCACTGGCACAGGAGGCAAGAGTACGACTGCAAGGTGAAATGGCTAACATGCAGGTAAGGTTCATTCTCCTGTGGCTTTCATAGTGTCATAGGTGTTCAAAGATGCATTGTTAACACTTTTTCCTTTTGAAATTTCCTTTACATAGGCAGGACAGATGACTCAGATTGGTGTTCTTGAGCATTTAAAGCTGGAGAACGTAACACTGTCCCACCAACTGACTGAAACACAACACCGCTCCATCAAAGAAAAAGAGCGCATTGCTGTCCAGCTTCAGAGCATTGAGGTATATTTTCCAAAATTCCTTTTATAATGGCATAATATTCAAAATTTGTACACAACACAACTCTCAAGGCTTGTTTTTAAGAAACTAATTTACCATTTTGTTCAACTTATATATTGTGTGTGATGTAGGCTGACATGCTGACCCAGGAAGCTGCTTACAAGCAGATTCAGGATGCAAAGACCATGGTTGAAGATGACCTGCAACACAAATTGGAGGAATTTGAAGAAGAACGAGAACGCTTGATAAAATTGGCCAACATGGCTAGCACACTGGAGAGGGAATTAGAGCAGGTAGTCAAATGAAATATAATTGAAAATTTTCAAGTTTTATGCCCACCCTCTCTATATATGTCATAAAACACCAAAATAATGCAAACAAAAGGTGTTGCCATAAAATATTTAACACTGTATTTTTTTCTTAGGTGAAGCTGACTCTTTCCCAGAAGGACTTACAGCTGCAGTCACTCCAGAAGGAGCATTTGGAGCTGATGCGCCAGCTCACCATAACTCAGGAGAACCTGCACACCAAAGAACAGTCCATCAACCAGCTAGAAGCACGATACTTGGAACTGGAGGCTCAGTTGGCTGAACTGCAGACAGAGAGCAGTGCCAAGGATGACAATATCCAGTACCTCCAGAATGAGAAGATTGTTCTTGAGGTAGCACTGCAGGCAGCCCGTGCTGACAAGAGTCAGCTCGATGAGGGTGCTGAACGGCTCGGAGAAGATGTTTTGGTGGCATCAGATGTCCTGGATCAGCTCAGACAGGAAGTCCAGGTCAAAGCCAATCAGGTATGAGACAACCGAGCAATGGAACATTAAGAACAATAGTACCAATATAGAAAACATCTCAATTATCCATACCCCTACAAGCATAGATTCAGACTTCTGTGGGCTTGGACATCATTATATTCCTATTTAACATGGAAATGGTTTAGCCATAAACTAGCATTTGGCCAGAGATGATTTATGCACTTTCCATTTAGCCAAAGCAGTTCAGATCTGCTATTCAAGGTTAAGATCAAGAATTCAACTGTATGTTGCATATGCAATTTTTTCCTTGGGTTTCTTCTTTATCACTATTTAATAATTATCGGCTTTTTATATGTTTAGATTGAAACTCTACAACAGGAAAATAGCTCCTTGAAGAAACAAGCTCAGAAACTGAAAGAGCAGTTCCAACAACAAAAGGTAAGATGCGTCTTCTACACTTTCACTTTATGTAGGATAGTCGTTGATTAAAGAAAATAACAGCAAAAATGCAGAGTAAAAGGATGGCTTCTCCAATCATTATCCAGAAAGTTATCAGAAGTACAAGCTTGAAAGTGTTGTCTCTAATATCCCAGCTGGTTAAAGCTGATGCTGTCGTGGGAGGATGCATTGTAGAGCCAGATGGCTGTCATCTCAGAAGAACGCCCAGAGTGGCTGACATGCCTCATTGGATTGAGCACTGATGGATGCTGCCCATTTTACACTGAGAAGCTGTCAGAAAGAGGGTGGAGTTCATTGACAGAATGACAGAAATGACAATTGTTATCTCTTTCAAAACCGGAGATTCTTTAAATTCATGCAACATCATTTGTTGACCAGATAAAACTTTTTAAATCATGTCATTCATCTGTCCTTAGTCTGCTACTGCACATTTACTAAGAAACTAGCAAAGGGATGTATTTCCTGTCAGTTTTCTCGATGCTCTGTCCATTCTTCAGTTTCAGTCTGGCACAGACCTTTATGTTTTTATGCTTCAACTCCCACAACCATGTAAAATGGCCCAAAAAACTGGTGCAGCCCTCTCTTTCTGCGATGATTTTTTTTTTCTTTCTATCCCTATCAGAGATGAGAGAATATGATCACACTCCTTCAAAGAAGAGAATACAAAAGTTGCATTTAAAACTTTGGAGGAGACAAAACACCACCATGTTTTTATATTCTCAGGTGATGGTGGAGGCCTACCGCAGGGATGCCAGCTCCAAAGACCAGCTAATCAGTGAGCTCAAATCCACCAAAAAGCGTCTGTTAGCGGAGGTAAAGGACCTCAAGCAGGAGGTGCTGGGCGTTCAGGGGGAGAAGCAGAAGGCAGAGCTGGAGCAGGCCAGGCTACAGAGGGAGGTGGTGAGAGTCCAGGAGCAGATGAGTAACATGGAAGCCCATCTGCTGGCCATTCAGAAAGAACGGGATCGTCTAGAAAATCAGATTCAGGTACTAAATTTTTATTATCGTTGTTATTACTGTAGTATTTGGATTATGATTTTTAAAATTTTCTATATGCAGCATAAAAGCATTTGCATAAAAGTACATGTTAAGGATGTTTTCTTTTTCCATTTCAGTCTCTACAGTTTGATCAGAGCCAGCTTGCTGCTGTGACAGAAGAGAATGAGGCTTTGAAAAAACAGGTGGAGCAAATGGAGGGTGAAGCCAAAAAGTGAGTCATGTGCTCCGTAGAGATTTGTAGCACTTGAATGATGCCCGCATGAATTATTTGGAGCATGACAAATACATGTTGTCAAGACCTATTTATAAATATGCATAATGAGACTTGCTTATACATGTGTTCATCTCAACAAGGGAGTGTATAATCAGTGTATATATTTTGGAATTTCTATTCATCTACATCAAACCTCAGGCTTAGTTTTTATACGTTGTATACATTTTATATTATGTGTATCTGCAGGTTTCAAATGATAATATTATTGAAATGTAGATCTTCATATATATGTATTCTGTTCTTAATGGGTACCTTAGCTGAATTAATATTTGCTCTAAATAGGGCAATTTCAGAGCAGAAAGTTCGCATGAAACGACTGGGGACAGATTTGACCAGTGCACAGAAGGAAATGAAGGCCAAACACAAGGCCTATGAGAATGCTGTAGGCATCCTGAGCAGGAGGCTCCAAGAGGCCCTGACTGAGAAGGAGACAGCTGAGGCAGAACTGGTCAAACTCAAGGCCCAGGTGTCAGATGGGGGAAACAGCCAGGCCTTACAGGTATAAACATATGGACATTTCCAAAGGTTCCTTAGTTCACATTGCAGTAGCTTCAAGTTTGCTTTCAAAACTCCAGTAGAGGAGTACTTTTTAAGATAATAGTTTTGAATACAAGTCATTTTGCATGACTTATTAAATGAGACTTTTGGGAAATGCAATTTGATTGTTTATTTATCATCCAGGAAAAGATTGAAGCTCTGCAGGCTGAGTTACAGACTGTGAACAACAGCAAGACTATGTTGGAGAAAGAGCTGCAGGAAGTCATCACCCTCACCTCCACAGAGCTGGAGGAGTACCAGGAGAAGGTCCTGGAGCTAGAAGATGAGGTGAATAATGTTCAGTTACACATCAATTTGTTCTAATGTGAATGCATGTTTCTTTATTTTAAATGTATGATCACAACCCTGCATGGGCAGTAGTTTTATACTTAAGTAGCCAAACCATTAGTGCATTTAAATTAATGTATTATTGTGTCTATTAATGTATTGATGAAATTTGGTGTTCACAGCTCCAAGAGTCAAGGTGCTTCAAGAAACGCATCCGGAAGTTGGAAGACGCCAACAAGAAACTAGCTCTTGAGCTAGAACATGAAAAAGGGAAACTGGCAGGATTAGCACAGTCCCACAGTGCACTACGGGAGCATTCTAACATTTTAGAGTCTGCCTTAGCTAAAAGAGAAGCAGATCTTGTCCAACTCAACTTGCAGGTAATTGTTTTGGATTTTATATTATGTCTGTAATATATGACTGAACATGTAAATGTGTTGTTACTGTCAGGCGAGGTTAATGAAATTTGGTTAAGATATGATGTTTTATAAAGTCTGTAAAATGTTAATCTTTTTAATATAATATTTGGTTTCTCATATGCCCTCCTCTGCAGGTTCAAGCTGTTTTGAAACGTAAAGAGGAGGAAGACCAGCAAATGAAGCAGGTGGTGCAAACCCTACAGCTGGCTTTGGAAAAAGAGAAAACCAAAGTTAAGGATCTGAAAGAACAGGTAACCATTCATCAGTCTAATATTTAAAGATTTATTTTGAGATCACATCATTGGCACAAGAATTATGAAACAGTTTCTTGAATGTATTAAAAGTTAGTGTTAATAAGTCTGATGACTACTGCCCCAGTGTTTCTTGTAATGATGCAATCTGTCCTTTAGGTGGCAGCAGCAAAAGCTGAGGCAGCCCACAACAGACGGCACTACAGGGCAGCCATGCTGGAGCTGTCAGAGATCAAGAAGGATCTGCAGGCCAAAGAGGACCTGGTCAAAGTTCTGCAGAGTGAAGCCCACAAATTACAGTATGTGCATTCCCCCAGTACTAATTATAACTCAATAGTGTCCACAGAAACTGCTTCTGCCTTTCTTCTCTCTATACATGTAGATTATCTTTCTGTATATACTAAATAACCCATTCTTTGGTTTTCTCTGTAATTTAGTCAGTTTACATGCAGATACAAAGAGCTTTTTAAAGCTTTACAGGTGGTGTTTTTCTTTGATTTAGCTAACTAAAATGTCTCCCATGTGTGAAGGAGCCCAATCTGGGAGACATTTTCAGCATCAACACTAATGCCAATATTGGTGCCATTCACTATGTTCGGGGATAGATCTGGGTCAGAATGTGTGACTGATTAAGTCGTACTCTGCAGGGCTCAGGATGAGCAGCATGCTCAGGAGGTTTCCAGGTTCCAAGAAGAACTGTCTGAGGCTCATTCACAGCTCCAGATCCTCCAGAAACATCTAGATGAGGAACTGGCCAAGCAGCCCCTTACTAACCAAGAGGTATACTCCGAAAAAATATTAAACCAGAGAATTTGGAGTGTATTGTTCTTTTACAACAAGCAATAAATGCCTAAATGTGACTAATGTATACATATAGTATTGGAAATGCTTGATAGGCAGTGGATTATCACAAATCTTTTGAGACCATTCTAATATACTTCACTGCTGTCTCAGGTTGAAGACCTCAAGTGGGAGGTGGAGCAGAAGCAGAGGGAAATAGAGGCTCAGAAGCAGCAGTCAGAACTGATGGAGCAGTGCCATCACAGAGAACTGGACAACCTACAGACTGCTCTACAGGTAGGTAGTGATATGACTGAAAACAGCAGATGTGTATTACTGAGTATAGATGTTGAAAGGACATACATTTAACAAAGCACAGAACAAGGTTTTTAATCGGTTCATGTATGCATGTCATTATCGCCACATGCTCCTTTTTTTAGTAAGACCTAGGGCTGGGTGAAGTGGCCTAAAAAAGAATCTCAGATTTTTTTAATGAAAAACTAAATTTTCGATTCGATTTTCAGTCGCCTATTTAAAAGAACACAAATGCAGACTGCAAATATATTGAAAAAACATTAGCTTTATTGTTTTCAATTTAAGTGCTTTGAGACAGACCTTTAAAAAAAAGCAATGGGACACCATCCACCCTCACATATTTTACAGCAAGGATTTGCCTGTTCCGTATCTGATGCTGTGAATCCAGTCCAGTTCCAAGCGACTGAAGTTGTAGAGATGTTCTTTGGAATAAGCTGCTTTCTACCACTGACTGTCTCTGTTGTTTGTTGTGAGTCTGAGATTCACATGGGGAAAGGGAGGGAGGGTTTGAGCTCATAGAAATACAGGAGCCCAGAAGAATGTGTTGTTTGGCGAATTCAAAATACCTTTATTTTTTGTGTGATAATAAAATGGATTTCCTAAAAATAAAACTTGATGTGATCTACAAATTCAGTTTTTCCATTAAATCAATTTTTTCCCAGCCCTAGTAGGACCTTTAATTAACAAAGGTTTCTGTCTGTACCAGAACATAAAGGTGGAGCTGGAGTCAGTGCAGGAGGAGCTGAGCAGTACCAGGAAGGACAAGTTTATGCTGCAGGCCAAAGTGGGTGAGCTGAGGAACAGCATGAAGACTGTCCTACTGCAGAACCAGCAGCTTAAACAGGATCTCAAACAGAGCCGCTTAAGGAAGGTAAGGGAACATTGTTTTGTCTGGTGATCTATGGCCATATGTCATGTGATAATATTTGTGTCTTTCTGAAATCGGGTAAATCAGATTGCAGGAATGTCAATAAATCTTGATATTCTTAAAATAAAATGCACAAATGATATGAATTTACACTTCTGAAGTCAGTAAATGCACAGTTACAATGATTTTTATGGATACTAATGAGAACAAAAAAAACCACCCAAAATTGCATTATATATCATATTGGTCATTGTGTTTCATTATTTTGTAAAATCTAAAGTATACCATTTACTTGATATGTATAATCTGATTTATATATTCCTATAATAACATGACTGGTTTTTGTTGAGCAGCAGCGCATGGAGTTGAAGACTGAGGGCAACCCATCTAACCCTGTCACACCAGTAAAGATCCCAGATTGTCCAGTACCTGCTTCTTTACTGGATGAGTTGTTGAAACCATCAACCTCTGTCAACAAGGAGCCACTCAACAACCTGCACAACTGTCTGAGGCAGCTCAAGTAAGTTTGGACCTTGTTTAGTTTAAGTACCTGAATAACAAACCTTTTATGCACTTGTAAGAGTTTTTTTGGTGTCTTAACAAATGCCAGAACATGTATTAAATGTGTTTTTTAATAATATATTACTTTTTATTCTCAGGGAGGAAATGGACAGTCTCCAAAAGCAGATGGAGGAACACACAGTAACCGTCCATGAGTCAATGAGCTCATGGACAAACACAGAGGAGGGACTGGCTCAGCTGGGGCTTCAAAACAACATTTCCAAATCATCAACACCACTCAACAACGTGATAGTGGAAAATAATAATGATGCAGAACCGCAGCAATCATAACACAAAAACTTTTTTTCTCAGGCCAACAGAGGGAGAGTGGAGTTTTATCCACAAAGGCACTTTTTAGCCCCTTTTTCCCTTGCTCTTCTCTTACTAATTGCTGCCAACATTTGGCATTCTCCCATCAGCACAAAAGTGCTTTCACAAAGTAATACTTTATATACCATAGCTTTATTCTTTTCTCTTTATTTGATGGTTGTTTATACTTTTGTTATCATATTGTCACACTTATTTATTTAGAGTTAAGAATTACAACTTCTTAGTTGACAGCCTCTCCAAGAGAATGCCCGATGTCAATACTGTGGATGTTAATATATGGCCTAGTTGTTTTTCTGTTAAGCCTATATTCCCCCTTTGAGTTTTGGTTACTAAAAAGGTATTTACTCATAATATCAATTCAGAGGCATTGATGTTACTAAATGATAGTTGACATTATCATAAGGAAAAAGTGTTTTTGGTGACTGAGTCTGCCACCACACTGGCTGCGAACTGTTCTTCCATTTCTTTGTGCCTGTGTACAAGAGAAGTCATTTTCCAATAATTTACTGACAAGGTTACACATCCAACTTGATTTCTATGCGGTTGGTTGTAAAACACTCGTTTTCATGAAATTAACAGTCATGTACAATTGCATTTTGTTTGTTTTTTTTAAGTTTGATTCTTAAACTCTAAGAAACAACGGTAATCTCAGTTAAATATGGAGGTTTTTGTCTAGCATGGACTGCAGTAATTCATACGCAAAAAAGCCTTAAGCAATCTTTGATATGACGTAAAGGACTAAGGTGGCGTAAATGAGCGGATTTCTGCTGAGGATGTGTGTTCAGGTGTAATATGTTAATTGTATGTTGTGTGCGATCTCGCACTTGAGAATGGTTTATTGTGACATCCATTGGTCGTCTCAACTGACATTGCACACTAGATGATCTCAAAATGACTGGGAGAAAAAGCTGTAAGAGCAGCAAAGTTACTACTTTTAAAAGCAGGTGCAATCATATGTGTTTGTGTTCTATTCTGTTCTGTCATTATCATTTAGTACATACTGTATTAACAAAAAAGGCTACTCCTGGATCACACTGAATTTGTTGTGTGGCTACTCTATGGGTAAGGGAATAAGTTAATAATTGTTTCCAGAGGTTAATATATAAATATGCTTCCTTTTTTTTGTATGATTGTATATTCATGGCATTATTTAACAATGTAAAGAAGATAAAATATAAAATGCAAACAATAAATTGAAAAAGATAGTAATTCTGGAACAGTGGCAATGAAATTCAGTGTAGGAGGGTCATTGGTACAGTAAATTTCTGCATGCATCTGTGCTGCAGACTGTGTTGGTGCTCATTCTCATTATCTAGTTAAAAAAATGTCAAAGTTGTATGCAAGTGTATTTTGAAAGGGATAATATTTTGAGGAGAATGTCGATGGAAGCTTATAACAAATATATTGATATACTGTGTTCTGAAAATCCTTTGGAGTCTATCTTCCAAAGTACTTTCATTGTATTCTTTGGTACTATGTAATAACATCTGCTGGGACACCTGCGCTCTATCCATAAACCTTGCTGTATCTGCTTGTCCCCATGAGATTGGAATCCAGTCATTCCGGTGTTTTAACATTTGTGTTTGGAGATGTGATTGTATTTATCATAAAATTGCACTATCCATCTGCCATGACAGCTTGTGTTCATTTATTGTATACGTAAGAACCCGACCATGACACACACTCTTTTGGACAAGTATTCGGCATGCTCCTGGAGTTCAAAGTTTATTTCTGCTCAGGCACTATGTTGGACAAAACGGGGTCCTCGGTCGCTGCATTTTGAAACCGTCGCGGTGAGACACCTAGCAACAGTAGCCGGGGAGAGAGGAGGAGGTGGGAATGATATAATTAAGATTACAACCTTTTAAGATAGATATGTTAGGTATTTACTTTTTTATTCCCATGACTACTTTAATAAAACAAAATAACGGTTTCTTGCCTTCGTCCTGTCGCTTGCCATCGTAAACCGGTGGCTTGAGTAATTAGCTTCATACCTTGCTGAGTGGCTAATATTAGCATGCTTGAAAACTGTGTCCTAAAATGGGACGTATAAGTAGCATTAAAAAAATTATCTGACTTTTGTTACTATCTAACGTTCAGTTATGTGTACAGTCATTTGCTATGTATTTCTTAAACGTATATCTCGACAATCGCCATGTCTTGATGTCGGCTTTTCTGTTAGATGCCTGTCCAAGGTGGCCTACTTAAATGGGATTGTGCAAAAATTTACAGTCATCAGCGTGGTATTATATCAATAGCATATGGTGATCAAGTTGTCGTTTTAATTGGGTCTGAATATGAAAATGTAGTGTTAATTAGAAATACATATAAATCGTTAGCGTTAGGTTATCGTTTCCTTGAATTAGTCACGTCTGCTATTGGAGAACATCATGCTACATTCAGATATTTGAGAAAGAACGTAAATATAAGTGACACTTCTTTGCTCTGTACAAATGTAAGCTCCGTTAAGATTTCAGATAAGATCCATAGAAGCCACATATTTATCTATGCCTGATTTCTCTGAAAAAAGAATAGTGTTAAATTGTATATTAGCAAAGATAAATTGTAAAACAAAACAAAACAAAAAAACCCCAACTTTTATCACAGTTTTTGTGTTAATAAATTCCACTGTAATGCAGTTATGAACGTTCGAAAGGATGCTCACAGTCTTTTACAGGGCTGTTTTTATTGTCGTACGATCTCTTTTAACTAACGTTATTACGTTACTTAGCAAAAATAATCCCAAGCTACATCGTTTATTGGCCACAAAGACAAGCGGGTCATTTTTCCTGCTGTATTTAAAATTGAACATTTATCTGTGTAAAGGAAGTCAAACAGATTCGCGGTTTACCGTATAGAAATGATCTTACTAATCATTAACTCTGCCTTATCGCCACTGGTTAAACCTGTATAGAAATGTGACTGTAACCTTAAAGTCGTCTAGGATAAAATTTTCCCACAGGTCTAGAACGCAGCATGCGCCCTCCCTTAAAACTGAGCATGCGCATAATATGTTGTAAACAATGAGACTATTCCAGACCGTCTTCAGCTTTGTGTCTATCCAACAGTTTATCTGTGCAAAAGTAACAACAATTTTCAATAGATCCGCGTATATCAAATAAAAATGTTACGTGGTAAGTATAGGGACGCATTTTACTAGATGTCATCACGTACACTTTGATTTTTGTCGGCATCATCACCACGAAAACGTATCAATTTGTTACGTTACTGCCCGAAAACCCACCTCGAATGACATACTTGGGCGTGACAGCATGCGAATGAACCGACTAACAATGTACTAATTTATATCGTTTGCACGATTTGATCGCTTCTATTGCAGGCCAGATTGCAAGCTTCACTCTGACTCAGTCTAGATTTTCTTCAAGCTAGCTCTGCCATGCACACTCTCAGGCTGCTAAAGCTGACTTAATAGTTAGCAGGCTAGCTAGCACAAGCTACTTCTACATTCATGTGGTTGTTTATCACAAGATATAATTTCTCGAATGGATTGAAATGGAAATCAAATAGCACGAGCTTATTTCTTTTTCAGGAACTGGTACAAGTGAAGGAATGGTACATCGTTAGATATATGAGCTGTGTGTACTCTACTCAGAAATGCTAGAAGCAGAAGCACAGGTGTTGACTTGTATCTTTAATTTCGTTACAGTAGAAGGATGGCATTTAATGATCCACACAGCAGTTCTTAGCTGTTGAGCGGCACTGTATTAATACTTGCTAGAAATGCTGGAGTATTAATGTTGCTGGTTCACTAATGTTACTCATTTTTATTTCATGTCCTCATAATACTTTTATATTTGATAATCACACCAATGACAATACATAAATGAGCTATCTTTATTTGGGTATTTTAAAACACAACTGCATGTCATTTCTCAAGGCTTGTTATTTTTATGGCTTTCATTTTATATTTTACATGTTTAGAATTAATTTTTTCCTTGCAAGTGTGCTGCTTGTGTCTGTTTGCTGCTTATTAACACAACTATGTTTACATATTTATTTCTATATTTCTCTGTGTTTCTGATCAGTTGTTGCACCTTATTCCTAAACAGTTATTAATTTGTCTAGTTTGACATTGCATCAAATACTGTAAAGCATGTTTTTTAGGCAAACACTCAAAAGGCTGAAAAACTGTGCAAATACCAAAGAAATGCAATTATATTTTGCACAATGATACCTGTTCAGTTCATCACTTAAAATGGAGATCATGACTGTGCTCAAGATGATTGAATTTAATCATATGTTGTAGGGAGCTGAAGCATGGAGGCAGTTCTGAGCAGGCTGAGGGGGCTGAGTGCTGATGAACTGCGGGAGGAGTTTGCCCGAGCTGACCTCAAGTGTGGCCCCATCACTGCTACAACCCGGGCCACCTTTGAGAGGAAGCTGGCCCGAGTTCTTGCCGGGCCAGAGAGCAGCGCTACTGAGTCAGACAGCACCTCCTCAGCAAGTGTCTCTGGCAGTGTTGCCAATCATGCCAAACTTGTGCCATGTGCCACCTCGGTAGCTGCACCCACCACTGCTCCAACGAGCAGCAAGCCAGCTGAGGCTGCAGGTGAAGAATTGGACTTTGGCTATGGTGTGGGTCTCAACCCTCCAGAGGAAGAGGAGATCTCTATAATGGCAACCTCAAACAGCTCTGCTCAAGGCAGTACCTCTCAGTCAAAGACAGAAACCCCTTCAAAGCCTGCACAAGTGTCCCCAACCTTTTATTATGGAGTATGTCCGCTGTGGGAGGATGTTTTGCTTAGAAATGGTGAGTACGATTAAAATGAAAATTTTGCTGTCTGTCATTATACACATTTTACAGTTTGAAAAAGTTGCACAGGGTGTCTGTTGGTCTGTGAAAAAATGTGATGTCTAATACTCTTTTAGGCCTCTAAAATATTTCATTAGGGTTCTGATAGATTTTAAAAAATTTCAGTGGGATTAGTGATTGGATGAAGTTCACTGTACATGGTGTAAGAAAAATTTCAAATTAGGAACTTCAGTTTTTAGTAATGTACTAATGTATAAACTTCTTAGTTTGTGTTTTAAAGGTTACCAGCTACCAGCAAATGTCTGTCAAAATCCAGTGCATCACTTAAATGTAGCCTCAGTGCAAAAAATTATGAAATAGTAAGAAAATCTACAAACAATAAAACATCATTTAACTTTACAAAGGTAATAGGCAATCTATATAGGCCTAAATAAACCAAGATAGAGACTTTGAAGTAACATTATCTGTTCTAGCCATGAGCTATGATTTCAGCATATGATAACGCTCAGAATATCAAATTATCTTGGCTTCAGAAATGCATCTGAATCTGTGACGCACCTTCTAAACAGACAATCCCATCTCTGGGTTTTTCTTGGACAGAGTGGTCCAGTTTCTGTATTTGTTTGCAGCTGTTGCAGCCTACAGTTTAATTGACGGACAGCTTTTACTCTGTCTTTTTGGTGATAAGTAGCAGAGCTGTTCGGTTGCCTGACCTCTCTAGAGCAGAGTATTGATCTATATTATTCTTGAGCTACTCCAACAGCCACTGGTGTTAAAGTGCAAATGCAGCAGCAGTATGTCAGAATATGATATCACAGGCTGACTAGGCAGGAACATAACAGAGGAAAACCAGCCATTTAAACAACTCTTAAAAAGTGAAAGTGTAAAAATCAGGTAGCAAACAGAAATCTAAAAATGCTGATTTTGAGTGTTTTTTTGTCTGTAGAGAGAGCACACGTGTACACAGATAAGAAAGAAGCACTGCAAGCTGTAAAGATGATGAAGGGAGCCCGCTTCAAAGCATTTCCCAACCGTGAGGATGCTGAAAAGTTTGCCAAGGGCATTTGTGACTATTACCCTTCTCCCAACAAATCCGCCCCCTGTGTTTCTCCTGTCAAGCCAGGTGTGGTCATTTGTAAGGGTAAGTGAATTCTACTGTTGTTTGAGATTGTATTATACGTCCAATGTGTCATGCCTGTTATCAGACATTACTTTTCCATTTATCCCTTTTCCTTGTCCACAGCAGACAACATGGAGGTTGATACAATTAATCGGGAGCGGGCCAACAGTTTTAAGAGCCCACGTACCCAGGACCTCACGGCCAAACTGAGGAAAGCTGTGGAGAAGGGGGACGAATTAGCCTTTAGCGAGTTGGTTTGGAGCAACCCTCGCTATCTCATTGGTTCAGGGGATAATCCCACAATAGTGCAGGTGAGAGCATGGAATGTCTTTTTTTTTTTTACTTGAAGTGACCAGGTCTGTATTATTCAAATGAACTGTTCAGACCTGCAACAAATTATGCTTAATTTAAAATTTAATTGCATCTTTCTTTACACCACTTTTACTGCTGCTGAAGTTTCTTCACCTTTGCCTTACATGGAACTTTCCCATTTGTTGTTCATCTTTTCCACATTAACACCCTTTGAGTTGCTGCTTGTATTAATCTTATTGTTGCTAAGCTGAAGAGAAACAAAGACCTACCACTTCTACTCTGTCTGTTCATTATTAAAATATAGCATGTACAGAGTGTCTTTGGATCCTTACAAAGTCCCAAATTTAATGTCCTAAATTAATTACTTAAATATACTTAAAATATATTATGTTATGAATCCTTAAATATATCACTCAAAGGTCTTAAAAAATGTAATGTTAATCATTTTATCATAACAGCGATAGGAATGAGTGGAGCCACCAACAACCAGTCATGATTGTTCAGGGGTTCAGGTATGAGCTTTAGCAGCCTGAAGGTCAGTAGCAGAAATCCAAATGGATCTTTACCTGGATTGAAACATAGTTAAGAATGAAAAAACTGAGGTTGTACCGTTATTTTTGTGAATGCTGGGTCTTAAATTTGATCGAAGATACTGTGAAAAATGACTTTAAAAGTCATAAATTTGGCCTCTTCAAACCTGCAGATACACTAATTTAGTACAAACACTGAACATTCTTTTGCAAATGATTGTGTTTTAAATTCAGATGTAACATTTTAGGAATATAGAATGCTTTCTGTGATTGCTTAAAGGGGTCATATTTTGCTAAACCTACTTTTATTGGTCTTTGGTTTATTTGTTTGTGTATTTGGACCCTAATAGTTCATACAGTTTGAATTTGAACCCTCCAGGTGCTGCAAAGCAATCTTTATATTCATTTCGGCAAAAAATTTAGTGGATTTCTACAACTCATTTTAATTTCTGCTTAATTTGTTGGGTTTATAACTAGTTACGTCACGACATTTGAACATATAAGGTCGAGACTTCCAATGAACATTTCTCGGAGTATGACAAAATTGTATGTCAGCAGCAGCGGTTGTAGTAAAAACTGAAAATATGTCCAAACTTCGAGCCAATTACCTCAAATGTTGAGTTGTTGGCTGAATGGGACAGAGCAGCACAGCCAACAATCTGGAGGGGTAGGGGGTATAGTGGCTCATTTGCATTTAAAGGGCCAGCGCTCAAAATGAACTTTTTGGTGTCATTACTCAGAAATAGGGTTGAAGATGGACCTTTGGAGTTGAATTAATGAAGAATTCAGACCCAAGAATAGCATTTACAGTTTATGTAGACCACAGGGAAATGTTGGAAAAGTCATAATTCTATTTAAAAAAAAAAGCAAAATATCACTACTTTAATTTAAACTTGAAGTCTAAGGGAAAAAAATCTATAGAAATTTACAAACCTTTCTCATGCAACTCTCTCCTCTTGGTCCATATCATCAGACTTGATACAAACATAGTGGAAGCATATGTTGCGTCTTGCTGTCATAGAGAAGTGAAGCCACTTTCCCAAGCAGTAGAATCACATCCAGGTTGCATCTAATTGATCAGAGAGCAATAATTACAGCTGTCAGTCATCCATTTAACCTCCTTACCTGTCTGAAAATGACTTTGATTAACCAGAAATTTGCTTTATGGAGTAGATTTTCTACAGCCAGAAAGAACGGAGGAGGAGTAGATGCAGAAATCTCATGTGCTCTAAGGACACTTAAATGACAATACGCTGAAATGTAATTATGTAATTTTTTTCCAGTGATGCAAAAATGGTAAATGGACTGCATTTATATAGCACATTTTCTACACCTTCATGGTACCAAAGCACTTTACAATGCCTCACATTCACCAATTCACACACACACACACACACACACACACACACACACACACACACACACACACACACACACACACACACACACACACTGCAGCTTTAATACATCTAAGCCAGAGGAGATCAAATATATTGAACTAGTCAGCTATACAAAAATACAGATATCTGTTTGACCTTACGTTCATATTATCTTTTTCTGTGTCTCTGAATATTAAACCTGCAGAACTTCTTTTATGAAACGGCATTTCTTAAAATGTTTTCATGATAAAATAAAAATACAGGTTGGGTGATAAATTCCCAACTTTGTAAGGTGAAGTTAAGGTCAGAAGCTGCTTTTGAATAAAATTAAACAACCTTTCCTGTCAGCAGGAGATTAAGGAGGATTATGTCCTGATCCATACAACGGTCTTTCTGTTTTGTCTGTTCAGGAGGGCTGCCGGTACAATGTAATGCATGTAGCGGCCAAGGAGAACCAGGCGGGCATCAGCCAGCTGCTGTTGGACACTTTGGAAAACCCTGAGTTTATGCGGCTCATGTACCCAGACGACCAGGAAGTCATGCTGCAGAAACGTATCCGCTACATTGTAGATCTTTACCTCAACACTCCAGATAAGGCTGTAAGTTCTTATGCTAGACCACATTACATTCTTTGATAGTATGTAATGTAGTGAAGTTAGTGGTGTAAAGGAATAAAATCACTGATGAGAAGTACATTTGACTAACACGACTCTACATGTTTTAGGGCTTTGACACGCCACTTCACTTTGCTTGTAAGTTTGGGTGCCCAGAGGTGGTCAATGTCCTATGCTCGCACCCTGACATCGATAAGAACTGTAAGAACAAGGATGGCCAGAAGCCTTGTGATGTAAGTATTCTCCTTTTTTTTTGTGCCTATTTATTGAAGTATCATATACACAATGTGAAGGACGTCCTGCCTGTTGTTGCTGAGGGAGGTGCAGTTTTGCTCACTCAGGTTTTGGAGTTGTGACCTTTCTGTTTGCTTTTCAAATCTCTGGCTCCAAACGCCACATTGAAAGCTAAAATTAGATGAGCACGGGGTAATTCTTTCCCCTCTGGATCCTTGTTATTGGCTACCAGTCAGCAACAGTTGAACTGTATGTGTTCAGCTACACAGATACATACATACACCAATAATAATGGTTGGTTTGTCTTTTGCTGCAGGTTATTTGTAGCAGAAAAAATAAAACCCAGGAAGTTAAGCAGAAGATAAATGACTATTTGGAAGGTAAGGATAGAAAACTCTGAAAACATTTAATATTACAGAAGAAAGTGGGTATCTGTTACTTGAAAATACAGTATATACACTCACACTGTTAATGGCATTTATGTTGATACTACAGTGTTACTTAAAGGGTTTTACTGTCTTCCAGACCGCTGCTACATCCCTTTGCTGAGGGCGACTGATAACACTTCACAGCCCATCATTGGTACTCCTTGGTCACCTGAGTCCTCAGAAAGTCTCTCTTTGGTCCAGCGTCACATGAGAAGCCCTATGGATCCAATGATGGCTGTGACTGCCTTTGCTGGCCCCCTGAGCCCCTCTAAAGCAAGTTCCTCACCTGTCTTCCATACTGACTATAATATAATTGACCCTTTATCTCCAGTTTTCACTCTCAACATGGTAGTTGCCTTTAAGAATGGAGCTACAATGGGTCAGGGGTGAAAGCTTACAAAGGATATGATTGGAATATTACATTATTATTATTATTATAGCACTATACAAGCCTGTTGTTTACTCTATTATCATCTATTGCAGTGATAAATGAGACCAAATTTGCAGGACATTTCTGTGCCGCCTTGCCTGTTGAAATTTCTGGCCTACACTGATATCATATGAGCAGAGAATCACAGAATAGCTACTGTATTATTTTTTCAAACTTCATATATGGGATATGGAGGAATCTTGACTGTTGCGTGAGTCGTTTAAAGTTAGTATTGACATTATGAATAGCAGTTTTTCAGAAAAAATACATTGAGCCATGTACAATTTCCATGTGGAAGGTTAGATGGCTGCCACTTGTTGCTCCTCAAAAGAAACAAGACATCTGAAATACAGGGGGGTAGGGGTCAATGAGGGGACTGGAATTGGACCATAATCTTCTTAATCCATCTGTTTATTTCAGCTAAATTGTGACTATTTGCGTTATATGAACCAGAACTTACCAGAAAACATCTTCTACTGTAGGCAGATGACTTTCGTCGATCCTGGAAGACACCACCCAGAGAACGAGCTAAGGTTTTCCACCACATTCTGAAGTCAGATCCTGACCGTGGGGCAGAAAGAGTGGGCAGGTACACCCAGAACCTATCTGACCTGTACATTGTTATGTAAAAACTGTAACTTTTTACATTGTTTTCTTTGTCTCCCTCTAAGTTAGTCAGTGGTGATTAAAATAATACCAGAGGATGCAGAAAATTAATGAAGTGTGACTTATTACTGGGTTCATTGCTGCTGCTGGAAGGGTGGAAACACTTTGTATTTGCAGTAAATGTCTAGGAATTTTGGGCATGTAGAGCCATGTTTCACACACCCTTGGGTTCAAACCCAGTTCACATCTTGTTCAATGTCATCTCTAATCTTATTTGATTCTATTTCCAATGAGTGCCATCTGTAATGAGAACTGGCACAGAATTTATCTTACACATCCAAAGTCTTTGCTGTACTCTCTAGTCAGTGAAGGACTAATTCAGTTTTGACTCTCTGAAATAAAGGGTAGTGTTAAAATAAAATGATGTTATAATGAAACCTCACATACCCACATTCTGATTCAGATCATGAAGGATGTCTGATTGTGGTGATCTCTGTGCAGAGACCTGGCTCATGAACTGGGTCATCCATGGGCTGAGTACTGGGATTTCTTGGACAGTTTTGTGGATCTGTCATCAGCTGAAGGTTTACGAAAACTGGAAGAATATCTGAGCAGCAAGGATTTCAGCTCTCGGGCTCATGAAGAGGCTGGAGAGAATGAGACCAGCAACAGGTTCAGAACTCCCTCTCCAGGTACCTCAGACCTCCTCAAGTTTTGTCTCACAGTTAGATATGTGTAATCAGTTACAATCAGTTCTCCTGTATTCCTTATTCCTGTTAATTCATACAAGACTTTTTATTGTGCGTTATGCATTTGTTATAAAACCACTAATATTGCTGTTTTGGATAAATGCAATACAAATAAATATTATAATTGTTACTATCAGAGTTATGTCGGAAAACAAGTGGCTGATAAACTGTATGAAAAAGATAATTGATTTAATATTATTTTAACTCTTTTAATTTTTTAATGATTTGGTTTCAGGCAAGCCTAAGAAGTTCTGTAACTCGATCTCTGTGGGTGCCTTCCTGGATGAAGGTGATGACATGAGCCTTGAAGAGATGAAGAACCGGCAGAATGCAGCACTTACCAGCATCACCTCATCTGCTGCATCCAAGGACGGGCTGAAGGGTGCAGTGGGCGGCCACATCCTGCCCATGGCTCTGCACCACCGAGGGGCTGACCTGATAGAGACGGCGGCTGAGCAGGACCTGCTCTGCTGCTGCGACGATGGCCTTCTGTCACCAGGCGGTGTCTGCAAAAACGGAGTGTGCTCCTCCTCCAGAGATAGGACTCACAATGGAGACAAGGTCTCCCATCGCACCTCCCCGTCCTCCTCTTGCCTCCTGTCGCCCATCTCCAACCTCATGGTGGAGTTTGAGCGCATGTCACTGCAAGAGCCACTGGACAGCCCTACCAGCTGCAGGGAGAGGAGGAGCAGTGGCGGGAGCCGGCACAGGGAAATCCGGGACTCCTACAGCTCCTCCTCAGCCTCAGACCTGAGCTCCGGCCTAACCCGCCTGTCTCTGGGTCACAGCAGTCAGGACGGTGAGGAGGGGTCAGGCTGGACAACAGAGGCCGGAGGAACGGAGGAGAGGCGCAGCAGTGGCAGCTCAGAGGAGTACTTTGAGGCAGAAGAGAATCTGGACGTGTTAAGCAGGACTAGGGGGTCAGTGTCAGGGGGGCGCAACTTCTGTGCAAGGTCCAAGTCATGGGACCATGGGGGCAGAGACCTGAGCAGCTCAGGGTCCTCCAGCTCCTCCTATAAGTCCTTAGACAACTCCCATGAGTTCTTACCCAGGACCCCACCGCACATTAGGAAAGGACTTTTTATTGATGGGTGAGTGACAAGGTTATTTATGTATTATTTTATTGCATACGCATTAATGGTGTCTGAGTTCCACCTGAACCTTGCCAAAATGTTTCAGTAAATGATCTGCCAACATTTTTGCACTAACATTATATTTAAAGCTTTAGTATTTGTTTTAATTTTAGAGGAACTTTCTGAAAGGACAGTTAACACTGTCATCATATTAATTCAACCACTGCATTGTTTTTAGAAAAATTTGACAGTTAATTATAAAATATGATGAGCAGGATACAGAGGATTCTAGTACATGATTAATGCTCTTGTTTTCACAGGGATTCGCCAACCAAGTTGGACAGGGAGGTCTTGTCAGCAATCCAAACCATGGACATAGATCCCCAGAAATATCCCAGCATTCATAAATGGAAGAGCACAATGAAGTTGTACTCTGCATCAGATATGCAGAGGTAAGTAGGCTTGCTGACATTTTATTGCCACATTTTTACATTTCATCCTGTTGAACCCGTGTGTAACTGTGTGTTTCAGTCACTCTCATAAACAGAAAATGAAGGTTTTGAGTTTTAGTGGCTGAATAAATCAGATTACCAGATTAAAGGCTAAATACTGTAATACCAGTAAATATCTATTGTGTGGGCAGTTGAAGTACTGTATTCTTTCATATAACATACAGTATATGACCCCTCTCAGCGGGTCAACAAAGGTGTGTAGTTTAAATGGTATTACTATACATCAACAGGAATACACTTACCTCTATGTCAGCGCTGACTTTAGCTTTTTGAGTTTAAGGTTTTGTGATACCAGTTGCCATTAATGTCCAGAGCAAGTCATAAAAGGATGGATAATGTTTAAGGTGAGGGGTGTCTCATGGTTTGATTACAGTTCATGATGTATTTTAATGGTCACATCCTCAATTTTTCAAAATACTGCTCAGTTAATGCAAACTGATTAAGAATGGGTGGGAAACTATCAGATTACAACAGCCTGTAATATAAACAGCTGTATTTTCCCAAAGCAGCGTCTGTGTGAGCCACATCAGGACAAAACAAAGCCGAAATCCATCTGCAGACAGTGCATTATAGTAGAAGTGAAATCAATGAAAATACAGTTTACTTTCACATAGCAGCTCAAAGAAAGGCCACGTCACTTCCTGAAATAAACATTAACAACTACATTCTGTTACCCAGTGTCCCATTAATGATGCCCTGTGGCACACTCCCAGTGTCTTTTGTTCCATCCTGGCTTGACAATGATCTGAAAACATTGTGGTGAAGAGTTTCACTTAATGATGTTGCTAATGATGCAAGTAATTTTTTGGAGAAGTTAAAGTGCACTGTTATCATTGCAGTCCACTGTTATCATTGCAGTCCACAGTAATGAAGATGAACCTAATCACACAAACTCCATTTACCATATATATACACACACACACACACACACACACACACACACATACATACATACATACATACATACATACCTGGGTGCAAATCATAGAACCGTAACAAACCAAACTGAAAACCAGGAAAACTCCAGCTGCAACAGAGAAATAAACCCAGCAACACATCAGCGACAGGTGATCGAGCTGATGTTGCTCTGTGCATGTCTGTGTTCGTCACAGCGGCAGAAGCTGGTCCGTTCTCACTTAATTATGTTCAGATTCTCTCTACTGCTCTGTAACTGCACCCAACACTCAAGAGAAGAAAAATAACTCCAGTACTGAGAACATGACAGATCATAATACACTCATGATATGAAACAGAGTTTCAAATCGATGCTGCAGCCAGTAGTGAAACTTAATTAACATGTTAACGGAGACGCTCTGTCTGTCTGTTACTGTTCCTATACAAAATTTTAAATGGCTCAATAGTAAGATGTAATAATTTTACTGTCACTCAGAGTATCATAAGTTAACTCACAATTCAATGCAAGAGGACGTTTCCAACTTTATTGGTTGAGGCTGAAAAATCGATACCGGTGTTAGTCTAGTGTAATGTTTATGTCCACTGCAGAGACTCCATTATTGATCTAAGGCACGGGTATTCGAAACCGGTCCTGAAGGGCCCCTATCCTGCATGTTTTAGAAGTATCCCTCTTTCGGTGTTGGAAGAGCGATACAACTAAAACATGCAGGATAGGGGCCCTCAAGGAGCAGGGTTGGTGATCCCTGTTTTAGAGGTGTCCCTCTTCCAGCACACCTGACGGTTGTTATCAGGCTTCAGCAGAGCTTGATGATAGGCTGATCATTTGAATCAGGTGTGTTAGAAGAGGGATACATCTAAAACATGCAGGAAAGCGACTCTCCAGGACCAGGGTTGCAGACCCCTGATCTAAGGCATCGACGCAGAAGTCTGCATCATGATGTATCTTAGAATTGAGAGATGTCCACACCTCTATTTAAGATACTGTACTCCCTCAAATAATGACTATGGACTGCATTCGTACAAAGTAACAAGGCTTTATTTGCCTTGTTTCTTTTCTACTGTCTTTAATACGTATATTGGGTCGTATCTGCCATTACTACAACATTGTAAAAATAACCCCTGTGTGCTGTTCACATGCAGCTGGCCCAGCCCCATGGTGGTAAAGCCACGACTCAGGATGCAGCATCAGACTCCCGGCTCCCCAGTCAGCGGCCTGATGTCTCCGACTGGTCGCTTCAGTCCTGCCCGGCACGCTGCCTCACCAGACTTCAGCCCCAGCCGTTACAGCCCTGCCAATGCTAGCTACATCCAGCGTATCCGCCTCAAGCACTTGAACGACCCGCCAGTCTAACTGCCTGCCCATCCTGCCCCAAACCACCGCGGCCATACCCCGCCTTCCTCTTCCCACTCCCAAATCCAGCTGCACCAAGGTGGCTACACCAGAGCTCAGAACCCACATACCTAACAGAAATATGCACAAGTGTCTGGAAGATTTGTATTAATGATGTATGGTACTACTCCTATGTAATACAGGAATTCTCATCACGTTGGGTTGTGATGTACACTCAAGACTTTAAAAAGGAAAAAAAGAAATGTTGGTAATGTATGTACTGTATGGGTGTGGATCAAGTTCAATTGACAGTAATGTTATTTGTGGCAAGTGTGAAGCACCTGTATCATAGCCTGAGTCAACTTTTTTGAATATCGTGAATACAAGCCGCACTCCCCAAAGTTAGTTCGTCACTAAAACCTCAGTGTGGAATCCTCAACAGGATTCTGTCACAGAGGATGTTCTTTAAAAAAAAAAGTAAAAATGTCAATATTTTAAAAATTATTTTTTGTATGTTGGTCAGTAGCACAAAAATTAAATGTTTTTATGAATGGTGTTAAAACCGACTGCCATTTCCTATGTTTTCCTCAGTTCAGGAATTGCCTTAATTTTCTGAAGTGATGGACCAGTTCTGTCAGTTTTGACACTTACACGTAAAATATTTGGAAATGACAGCTTCACTGGTTTCGCTGGTCACAGATGATTACGGCAAACATGGGAAAAACTGACAGACCGAGACCTTCCATGTTTTTATTTTATTCTTCAATAAATGCATACATTTTTGATCTTCTCAGTGGTTCCTGGACATGTCTTGACTTTTCCTTTCTGCCACTAACGGTGGCCTTAGACTGTGCAATTTTTAGTTCAACTTTTTCTCTGATAAGTCTTTCGGTCATAAGCACCCATCAGTAAAAAGGGTATTATCAGATTTGTCTTGTCTGGGTGAAACCTTAAAACCGCCCAGTCTAAAATCGCATTACAGCTGCGTTTAGCTATTTTTAACCACTAGGGGGAAGAAAGCATTGACAGTTAAAGAGCCCTGATTAAAAAGTATTCTTGCCAAGTTGTTATTACTATCTTGTTAAGAAAAACTGCCTTAAATGTACCAGAGAACACAATCGATGAGGTGGTAGCAGCTAAGACCTGTGTAGAGCTAGGTGTTGATTCCATATGAGATCAGCAGAACTCGAAACCCTTTCACATTACAGTGAGTCACTTGATTCAGTTGCTCATCGTGCATTAGAGCTTTAATGCCCAACTTTAGGTTTTTTGCATCTATTGGTTGTATGAAATTGGCTCATCTCTGCTTGTCAGGTTCTTGGATTGCTCCAAAATGAGTATGAACAGTGGAATGTATGCAAAAACCTGCCCAAATTATTTACACTCAACTCAATGCTGTATGAGGGCTTACCAGCTACGTCTAGGACAAAGAAGCCAATCACTTTAAATATTCAGATTGCCACTCTAGTTAGGATGAGAGGACTGGTGTTCTGAATGTAAATTAGTTGTGAACTAAACCTTTATCTGAGAGCACAAACTACTCCACTGAGATGATTGTATTGTCTACCTTGTGCTCTCACGTGACAACAGATCTAATTCTGGTTTCTGAATGTTTATGAATGTGGAACTTTGCAAAAATGCACCTAAAAACTTAAAACATGCTTCTTGTGCTTTTAGCATTCTGTGCTTTATTAAAAAAAAAAAAAAAAGTTAACTTTCATGGTGAATTCTTTCTGTATGTCTAGACCTCATTTGCTTTCAACTAATCAATAAAACATCACTCCTACTTTATTGCCCAAGTGTTTTTGTGTTTTTAAAAATGAAAATGTAATAATCAGGCCATAATTTATTTGTTTTATTCAGTAACATTGAACGTTACAACACAATTCTCACACCAGTGTACTTCAATGATACATGTAAACCTAAGGGCATTGTTTGAAATCACAACACCTACACATCTTTTTTTTTTTTGGGAGGGGGGGGTTAAAAATCACTCAGCTGTGTAAAAATCCTACATTCAAAACCGAGGAGATGCTAAGCAGCCATTATAATTTCTGCTGGCGTTCCTATGGCACCAAAGTAATCACAATACCACCAGTCTCCCATGGTGGTCATTAAATTACAAAACAACATCAAAAGTCATTTTCAAGACACTTAAGGAGAAACACTGAGCTTTGATTGTGCGTTCGTCTTACATCAGGTCCGTGTTAATTTGTCTGGTGGCATGAACCCAGAGTCACCCAGAGTCCTGAGGGCCACCCTGCCGCTGGGGCGAATGGTGAGCCACGTGATGCTGCCGTTGTTCAGGCCCATTCGTAACCAGCCCTCTGGTGGGAACTGCAGAGCCCTGGGACGAGGCAAAGAAAAATATGAGCATCTGAGTGACCTGGAGCCTCTATACATCCCATCAACAGAAACACTTTACAGATGCAATGTGTGTGTGACAGACTCCTGCTTAAGAGGACGTTTGGAGGAGAACTAGCCTGCGTTGGAACTACAGCTCAATCAGATGATTTTTGTTGGGAATTAAATCAAAGAAGGTTCTTCCGTGTTTTCTGTCAAAATTCTTTACTAGATTTTTCAGATGTTTCCAAAAATGGCTGCAGTTCAAACATGGAAAAACTACACATCGTCATCTTTCTAAAATAATCACCAAAATAACTTTTTTTTTTTTGTTTAAATCATCAAATATTCCATTTGTGTTCTTCTATTGTTGTTGTTAAGGTTTTGTTTTTGCCTGTTGTTTGTTTCTGTTTCAGGGTCTGGATCAATATTTGTGTAAAACCCCTGTCCTGTTCTTTCAGCAGGTAGTTTGCTCCTTATCCAAATAAAAATTCCAGACTTTTTCCAAACTGCTATTTTTCCCACAACACCTTGACTTTATGTACTTTATGTATAATTCACAGTAAATTATGTTTTACCGACAGAAATGTTTTCAAAACATAAACACACAAATAAGTTTCACTGGAGCAAAACCAGAAGTGTAAAAGCATTCATGTAAAGATGGATGTATGAATAGTAAAGTAATGTTACCAAGTACAGGTCTGTGTACAAACTGCTGTAATTACACATCATTTTTATATGCTTTCCTCATGTATTTCTTATCTTAGAAGATTATGTGCCTTTGAGCATACTCTAAAATTTAACTATGAGAGAAAATTTTTTCCAAACTTTATAAGACTTTCACAAAAAAATACCAGACTTTTCAGGGTCTGGAAAACAGCATTTCAAAATTCTATCCTTTTTAAGACTTTCAAGACCTGCACAAGTACCCTGCACTGGGTAATATCCATACAGTAATATAATAATTAAATCCAATGAATAGTGTGACTCGATCTAAGGTTCAAAACCCTCTCAGATCAAAACTGTCATGCACCTCATAGCCCCAGTACACTTATATTGGAGACCAAATGGCTGAACAGAACACATTAAAAAAAGAATTAAAAAATTGTAGGCAATCATTTTAAGAAGGTGATGACACAGAAGTCATCACTACACAGCGAAAATCTAAATCGTACCAAGTGTATTTTTTTCATTTCTAGTCAAAATATCTCATCACACTTAAAATAAGACATAATCACCTAAGGAGTAACTTTTCAGTGAGATATAAGGACTTATCTTCAGA
This sequence comes from Ostorhinchus cyanosoma, assembly GCA_029814465.1. Classification (NCBI taxonomy): domain Eukaryota; kingdom Metazoa; phylum Chordata; class Actinopteri; order Kurtiformes; family Apogonidae; genus Ostorhinchus; species Ostorhinchus cyanosoma. The sequence continues at coordinate 18,228,171 of JAPTYQ010000030.1, read as the reverse complement.
CAATAGATCTAGAAAATCTTATCTAAAGAAATCTCATTAAGATCATTTTCACTTGTTCCATTGGCAGATTTTTTTTTGTGCTTGATTCAAGAACAAGTGAAAATTATCTTGGTAAGATTTCTTGAAATAAGATTTTCAAGATCTATTGTCAAGAAAAAAAGTTCTTATATCTCACTAAAAAGTTAGTCATTAGGTGATTATGTCTTATTTTAAGTGTGATGAGATATTTTGAGTAGAAATGAGAAAAATACACTTGGTAAGATTTATATTTTTGCAGAGTAAGTCAACAACCTGGAAACAAATATATGCTTTCTAGTCCAATTCAATACTATCCAAGAAACACAAAAACTAAATCACTCTTAAATGATGTATGGGAAAATTTTTGAAATGTCCAAAAAGTGCAAAGAGATGTATGGAGCAGAGTGTTTACACTAAACAGGACTGTCCTCTCTTCTCTTATGAACAATAGGACAAATGCAAAGCACATACTGAAATAGAACTCTTTATGGAAAACATTTGTGTCATACAATAGTCCAAACAAAATGATTAGCAAAGCAAGAAGACTTTTCAGCAACAATGCCACATTCTGGCCTCAGCCAAGCTGCGGCCGCTGTGTACGCCGGCAACACAAACCTGCACACAAAATAACGGATGACATTGGCATGACACACAATGATCTCATAGCTGTCCTCTTTCTGCTTGGGGTCAGCCCGGTGGATGTATCGGCGGAAGGCTGCCTCAATGCGTGCTCCATCTTCGTGGTACTGCTGGAGGACGGTAGAGAGGTTGAAAGCCACCTTGTCAAACAAAGGGGTTCTCTGAGGACCCCCCCGC
>JAPTYQ010000030.1:18207644-18226789 GCA_029814465.1 Ostorhinchus cyanosoma | reverse complement strand
ATCCAAAATGAGGCCAACCAAATATGAAACGTCTGAAGGCTGCATCGACCGTGCTTTCTGTACACACACAGGCTTTGAACTGTTGCATTAAAAGATAGTTTTTAAGATAGTTAAGTACTGCTATAACATTAGCCAAAGAAATATTCATACTGTTTAAGAAACCAATGACATGCTGTTAAAATTCACTTAATTTGAAATTCTACTTTAGTAAAGAATTACAAGAATTCACAAAAAATAATTTTATTAGTCTTAGTAAAAGTAGTCATTTCACAGTAAGTTGGTTCTCCTCACTGTTTAACTATTACATATGATATTTTTGATTCATTTTTGTTATTACTTTGTTTTTGTGAAAAATTAATGCCTTTTTAAAAATGTATTTATTGTTATCTTTTAACATGTTTTTCATTATGGTATGGTGTGTCCTCCTGACCTTTTGGCCAGGTCTCCATTGTATTATTTATTTTTAAGTACTGCAAGCTTCACATGTATGTGGCTTTTTACTGCTGTAGATGGTTATGGATGAGCTCATTTAAACTATTTTTTACACTGTCGGGTAGTTCAATCTATGCGATGTATCATATTCTGTGCGATTAGATACGTTTGTAATGTTGAGCTGTAATGGAGTCGAGCTATAAAGTTACATGAAACGGAAATATTCAAGTTAAGCAAAAGTACTTCATATGTGTTCTAAAATACATTACTCACTCTACATCGTTTAAAGTGAAATTAAAACGATTAAACTGTCAGATAATATGCAGATCTCAACACTATTCTCTTCCGAGTGGTAACATTGCTGGATTATTCATAATGAGAAGTTTTTGGGAAAAAATGTAAAGTACACACCATCAATAGCAGTAAGTGGGACACCTTTTGTGGCACATGACCCACTGAAGAAATTAAATAATTATACAACTAAATATTAGTTACAGCTAAAGTTATAAAAATGAGAAATTTGTCATCTTAGATTGATTTTGCTAATGTTGGCATTTTGGATGTTTCCTCTTCCTATAGTACATTCCTGAGTCATTGCACTAATGTGTTGGCAAAAACAGACTTTTAGCCATCAGCTTTAAGCCTAAATAAGCAAATGATGTGGCACTTGTACAGACATGTTTGGAAGTGGAAAGTTATCTGGAAAAAAAATACAAAGATATGCAAATAACAGACAATCAGGTCCATGGCCTGTTTTAGATGTAGAGTGGTTATGACAACTCTCACCACAGCGTCAGGTTTCCAGTGGGTGACGGGTGGAACAGGCTCAATGGGAGCGCCTTCTCTCAACAAATCACAGCTCATTAGCTCCACTCCTGGGCCAATGTTCAGACATTTGGGGAAGAGAAACCAAAATAGCACAGGGTCTTGTGTTAATGTACTGTATGCCCCAAAAAGGTCATAACAAAGCAGAAGTCTAATGTAGAGATAGTAGAGAACAACTTTGTTAATACTAACCTGACATGTTTTAACTTATGACAATCAGGCATAAACATATATAAATTATGCTGATAACACCTTGTTGATAACCCTGATAGTAAATTTGCATCTGATTTAATGGAAAATGAATGTAGATGCCAGTATAATTTTATATCTTATATATATATATATGCCTTGCAATAGTATGAATTGTAGCACCAACAGTTAACATCATAACTAGAGTCTAGATCAGGAGTTGGCAATTCATTTTCTTAAGGGGCCACATGAGAAACTTTGACAGCTGTTAAGGGCTGAACCAATCCACCTGCAGCTCTGCTCAATAAAAATCTGTATAAAAATAATAAATGAAACAATACTATGATACAATGAAAATGTAGAGCACAGAACTATTTAATGACTATTCACAAAAATATTTTTTGAAAATGTCCAAAACCAGCTCCACATTACCTTTACGTGAGAAACAATAAATGCATCCAGCTTTGATTGTTCGCACATCTCACATCCTTTTCTTTTTCCTAACCTCAGCCTTTATATCACAGCATTAATGGGAAGTTCGGTGAGGACATACTATGTCATGTTAAAAACTCTGCATTCTGATTTTGGCGTTAGCTGACATCTTCATGGGCTAAAACTGACCAATAAACCAATCAGTGCATAAACCTTATGTTAAGTACAGAAAGTACATTAATTAAGCAGATCCTTCAAAATAAAAGCAGTGCAGTTGTATTGGTTGCATCTATTACAGTGATATATATTTGCATTGCTGTTAATTTGCTAATGACCTCATGCAGGCCAGAAAAGGTCAGCTATTAGGCTGCATGTGGCCCACAGGCCTTACATTCCCCAGGTCTGGTGTAGCTGGTGTAAAGAATAAAGCAGAGTGTCAGCAGTTTAGTTATTACTACAAAGAAACAGGTTGATGCAGGTCCCTGAAGGAGTGTATTTCACAACATGGACCAACGCTCTCGACAATATCAAGATTATCACATAACTACTTATTAAATAAATTCATAATATGATTAAAGATACCGATTTACTATTATTTAACTGATTTAATGATGATCATGTGAGTCTATGATAAGGAAAATAAATTGAAACAGACCATACAAATGCTGTCATTGACCAATCAGAATCCAGTATTCAACGATGTGGTGTACTGAATATATTTACTGGATTGACATAAATACTACAAACCCAAACATGATTGATGTTTGACAGTGTAGATTTAAAACTCCACACGACGTCTTTCTACTGACCTGGGAGGTGTTTGCTGATAATATGTGCTGTCTCTGTAGCCCTCGTCATGCTGGAGTGGATCAGAACGTCATACTTCAGTCCCAGCGCTGCCAACCGGAGGCCTGTCAGCTCTGCCTGTTCACGACCTGTAAGTCACAACACAACTGTCATTATGTAAATTTATGACTTGAATAAATGTTGTCAGGCCTGATGGTAAACTGTCAGAGTTTAATATCATTAGCTCTTCTCTACTTTTTAATGATTGCCTTACTAGTTATTTTTCAGATTGCATTTTTGTATCCTTTTTTCGAGTGGACGTCACATATTTTCAATGTTTATTTTGTGTTTTGCTGTGATAAACTAATGAATTAAGAGTTCTTTTATGAGTTGAGACAATTATCCTACTCTGTAAGATAAACAAGCCTCTTAAAACCCTCTTGGATTAGCTGAAAAATACACTGTCCCACCCAGCTAAACACAGGGCTGTTTTTCAAGAGCTGATGAAAAATTACCTAAAGCAGTAAAATAAAGCCAAAATATCCAATAGAAAAGTAAAACAATGAAAGAGAGATTCACTTTCATTTTTTGTAAAAAAGTACAAGCCTGAACAAATGACCTTACAGGCGGCATGGGCGGGTGATGTTATGACCATAGTCCATACTTATTTGTCTTTAATTGTTGTTTATTGAATTTCTTTGTGGTTATTTCATGTTTTTGTATTTCTGCTTTTATGTGTGCAATGACCTTGAGTATCAAGAAAGGCATTCATAAACAAACTGTCTTATTAAGTAAAGCTCAGTTTGTTTGCAGGGGAGTGTTCCCCGAGTATAGTATTGGTATTATTTATGTAAGGAAGCTGAATACGTATTCCATCACACACAAACAGTGGTAGGAAAAATGAGCTAGTAGTTGTACCTAAAGAAGTGAGGACCCTCTCCTTGTCGCCAACTCCGCTCAAATTGTACTGGGAGTGTCTGATAAGGAGGATGTTGCGTGTAGCTTTGGGTTTGCCGTTGTCTTGTTCAGAAGTGGGGTCTTCTGTAGCGGTCTCTTTCTTCTCTTTCTTTCCATTGGTCAGTGCAGATGGGTCTCTCCTGCACAGATTTAAGACGAGGTGATCTTGAGATTAGAGGTGGCTTTGTCTCACAGTGTTAACTTGAGGAATGGAAATCTGGGTTTAACACAACAGGAGTTAAAGAGCAGAGTCAGTATGAGTTACTGAGGAATGCTTGACAGGATCCCTAACTAAGTATCAATTCAAACATGCTTGTCACATCTACTGAAAACTAACTGTATCATCCAGTTTATGCAGATATAGAAGTGCTTTTAACATGCTAATATACATGATTTATGTCTGTGGTAACAGTAAAGGTATATCTTTACCCCATCCCCCGAAGAGGAGGCAAGGGGTATTGTTTTTGGTTTCATTTGATTTTAACACTCTAGCAGCAAAACTATTGGTTGAATTCAAACCAAATTGGGTTTACATATTGCCAGTGACCCAGAATAGATCCCATTACATTTTGGGAACAGTAGGTTAAAGATCAAATTTTTTATGAATTTTTAAAATCTTTTTTTTCTTCCCATTTACTTATAATGGCCAAAATTTGTCTATGCTGTCTATATCTATGCTGACATCAGCACACATAGACATGATAACATCAGCTGGATCAGTGCCGAAATAAGCTACAATGCATCCTAGGGGTGGGGTTTGTGGTGTCTGGTACCGCTTGTTGTGAATGTTGTACAGGGACAATCACACTTGTGATTAAATCATTCACAGCTAACCCCGGAATGGCATCAATGTGATTACATTGGCCTACAAGTACAATACCTCCAGAATAAAAGTAGTGAAACTTTACTAAGTTTGAGACATTAATAAAGAAAAATTAAGTCAAAAAATACTAGTTGGCTGTAGTTTCCAAGACACAACTTTGGATCTAAATGAGAATAATGACAATTAATGACAGAATGGATTTTACTTGAAAGGAATGTTTATCTTAAAACTACCAGATCTACCTCAAAATACTGTCTGCACATTCCAACACATGCACTTTACAGGCTCTTTCTAGTCGAAGATTTATAAAAAAAAATATTGTATAAATGTATATAAGCCCAAAAAATGTGTAATAACATTCTATCATCATGTTCATTGGTAACATCATCTAACCAGCACTTTTGCCATTTATTTTCCAATTCATCTTATTAAAGTATGTATTATTTATCGTAGTTAAACTCTGACGCAGATAATGTCTAAACTAAAATGTGTAGACCAGTGTAGTTGATAATACTACAGTAAAGGTTTCTGATGTTTATATGTCTTGTCTGGTACCTGTTTAGACTGTAAATATAAGGACTTAAGGATGGATTATGCTTACATAGACTTTGCAGTTATCCTCATGGATCTGCATTATTTTACCCCAGATCGAACCAGTTTTTGTTTTTTTAGCTGTTAAGGTATTTAAAGCTGACTTTAGCATAGTGACTTCAGATGATTAAGTTAGTTTTTAGTGCTAGTATACTACTGTCCAAGTCAAATAACGGAGATTCTCTGTAAACCAGTCTTGTCCTGGCCTATCTATAGAAGGGAATAATGTTCTTGAACTGATCTGAAGGGAACACATGTCCAAACTCCTACTTATCCCAGTTGAAGTCCCAGGATTGTCCAGTCGAGGTCGGCGTGTGGTTGGCAGGTGTCCACGCAGGCTGCGCAGCTTGAAGGACGGTGAATCTCGACCACCGACTGACCACATCCCCGCGTTGCTCACCGAAGTATCCGTGGGAGTCAGCAGTGACAGCCGCGATCACCACGGCGGCAGAACCCCCGGCGAAGCCACAAAGAAGTTTCAAAGTTCTCCTGTATGACATACTGACACCAAGTACTGTTAGCTAATTAGCTACACTGAACTGACGCTCCGTTAACAATCTTTTACACAAACCTTTGGCTTCTTAACCTCTTTTAAAGGACTTTTAAATATTAATCCCAAATCTGGAGTATTCAATAAAACCAGCCTCCTGTGTTACAAATATCTGCCGGGCGGTGGCTACTAGTTGGAAACTAAAAATACAGTCGGTCCTCAAAAGATAGCAAGCTAATCTAAGCAGTTTCCTCCAAACATTACGGTGGCCCGTTTAGGTCAAAAAGGTTACATACGCGGAAGTTCCCAAACATGTCACGTGGGGGCGCTCTAACCATTCAGTCTGAAGTAGTACAGCGATCTGGGCTCCATTAAAGAATATTTCAACGGGGTGAATTGGAGTTTACGTGATAGTGAATAGAAAATAAAAATGTAGATGAATCAAAAATCGACAACTTAATAATCTAAAGTACGCGAAAGAGTGTGTGAAGTGAAGTAAAGAATGAATGAATGAATGAATGAATGAATGAAGGTGTGGGATTATAACAGCGAAGTGGATGTACTTTAGCTGGTGTTTGTCAAGTCAAAATAAAGGCTTTTTCCTGTTAAACTTTGACGGATGCTTATAGTAAAACAGCATAAAACACCTGATTATGAAACTATGGAGCATTGAGTAAAAATCCTCCTTGTATAAAATATGTGTAATGGTCGGTCTTTTCCGATGCATAACTGTTCAGATGCATGTTTTTTTTTTCTTGAAGACACTTGCAGGGTTTGCAGAGAGGCTCCACCTTTCCAAAGCGGTTCAGTGACCTCAGCAGTGGGCTGGATTGTAAGGGTGGGATTTCCAGGCTTTGAGAGAGAGCTCAGTGTATTCCTGCCTCTCTATCTTAGGATCTATGCGGCTTCACCGACAGAAAACACGGACTGGTTGTACCTTTTAATAGCCGCAGTAAAGGCCCCCCTTGTCTCGCATCCCGGATCTCTTTTCTACATGCGACTCCAATCGGAATAAATAATTGAGGAATGTGGAAATTACAGAATGCCCAACAGCGCTGGAAAGAGATTTAAACCCACCAAATACATCCCAGTATCCACAGCTGCCACACTCCTTGTGGGATCGACCACTTTATTTTTCGTGTTCACGTAAGTTTGCTTCTTGTTCTGTTTTCGGTGCATGTTTTTGCTTTCATACACTATGTGCGTCCGGATTACGCACAAGGCACACCGACTGGAAGTTTGCATGGATGGATTTAGTCACTGAGGCAGAATAAGTGATTTTTAAAGCAGTAGATCTGTCCCAACGGGGGGGGGGTTCATAGCAGAACCGCAGCCTTTACACCGTCTTCCTGCAGCCTCACACACACCCCATCAGACCTAACACCTAACAGGCAAACTTCCAATAATGCCATGCAAGTTTAACAACACTATGTCTGTGCAGAAGCTCATAGTTCAGGCCTTAGTCAGTCACTTTCCATTGAAGAAATGCCCCAGGCTGTTGTGTACACACCATTTGTAATAGTTACATACTGAGCAAACTTCATCCATCAGCATCACAATGCCCCCCCCCCTCAAAAAAAGAGGACTCCCAGGAGGTGTTTGCATTTGCATTTGCATCCACCACCATGTGTGCACACACAGGTGTAAATGTGATAAGATGGAATTAATAACCAACCCTTCATCCATTCCTCATCAGAGATTGAGATCATGTGAATGTCTGTATTTTGACAACCTGCTAACAGTCATTCATCCACACCTGCTGCAGTCAAGGTGATATTACAATCTCACAACATCACAATCACACCGAGGAGCCCCAAGTAAAAGAGGCTTTGACCTAACCCCCTCCCTGTCTGTGATAAATGAGCAAGTTAGAACCATGAATTTACCGCTGAGCTTACCCCATAGGAGAGGAGATAACCGTAAGAGTGATGTTTCTGGTGTGAATCATCATTTTCTACATACATCCTCCTCTAGTGCAAACCCCAAGGTGAATGAATTATCATAAAAATCAACAACACGCTCAGTCTTACATCCTCGAGGATCCCTGAGGCAATTCCAGCAGCATTTTGGGAACCCCTGACCCAGAATAACGACTAAAGCCTGCGAGATGGAGTGAAGATGGCAGGTTTTAAAGCCTTTATATCACAGTGTTAATAGGAAACATATGGGTGGTGTACAACTGATGTTTCACTGCATCATTGTCAAATGTTTTCTGCTTAATATGGCTATAGCTAGTAGCTGTTGTATGTAATGTGTGTGTAAAGCAGTAACCACAGCAAATTTGCTCCCTGAATGGGTTTATGTGCTCAGGTCAGTGATTGAGACTGAAGGAAACATATGGTGGTAGGCTGCATCGATAGGTTGGATTGTAGCTTTAAAAATCCCAGCACTCCCTAGTGTACTGTCAAGGGCTTTGCATAAACAAATAGCCTGATTTACAAGCCATGATGCAGAATGATTGATAGTAAGATCTGCTATTCAGGTGTATTATTCCCAAACAGCAGAGTTCAGACTGCTTTTTTTTTTTCACTGTTGTGCTTTTATTTGTTTTGTTTGATGTAAATCTGTATTTTAAGGTACATCCATTAGCAGATGGTTCAGGGTTGAGGATTAAGACTTTACTCTGCTGCTCCTTCATTTCAGAGTAAAGAAAAAAAAAAAAACCCAGAGGATTGAGTCACGTATAATGGAACCCCCCCCAGGGGACAGTCCACGTCCAAACTAGGCCATGCCTTCTCATTCTCAGACAGCGTCCATTATGTTGAACCCAGTCGAGCCTTGTCTTTACTCTGACTGAAGGGCTAAACCAGAGGAAACCATGAAAAGCCTGAGAGTCGCTGTATGTCTTTAAATAACACAGAGTAATAAGCAACAAGTGCAAATTGGGGGAAATCTAAACCTAAGTTAAAGTGAGGAATGCAAAGAGGCAACAACCATTCAAATACAGCCAAGTTTTAAGTCTGCCAGGGATGGAGATATTTTACGTCCAGATCATAGTGTGTTAAAGGTCGTGCTGTTGACAGGAGGCTATTTGGTGTCATGGGCAATAGAGGATATGAGAGTTGGGGCCAGTACTTGCTCACATAGACACACATAAGAGCCCACGGTGTCACTGTGTTTGGCTGACTGAGTCCTGACAGTTTGTCTTTCCCACAGAGATAGAATTAGAGCACATTAGAACAGAATTATTTATATCTGCGCAGCACAACCACAATATAGACGGATGATAAATTAAGCTTTTAGTCATGCCTTAGCCATGGTAATATTATCCCAGCTTTATCTGTCTATAACCAGATTGTATTTTACTGTAGCTAAGACCTCTCACTTGGTCTAAATTTGGCTCAGCTCTGCATCACTGCCTTCAAGTAGCCTTTTTTTGGTACCTTTTAGTAATTCCTCTCAAAGGCTTAATCACTGGTCTTTGACTGCATGCCAAACGCATAACCTGTTATGGAAACAAAACAGCCAGGACAGCCGTTATTATTTCATGCCACACTTCAGCGTATGCGTGGAGGGATGTGTGGAAGCTATCGATTGATCATCTACACAAGACCTGTGTTCAGCAGGTTTTTTTTTTTTTTTTTTTTTGGTTGGTTTTTTTCAGCAGCGTGGTGGTGAATTATGTTCGAGTAGTGGGTGCTGCTGGCGTTCGGAGAGGAGGCCCAGAGCAGAGCTGTGCATGAGAACAGGCCCGACTCAGCTCTAATCTTCGACTTCCACATCTGTTTCCTCCTTTTCACTGTAGATCCATTCAATCAACCTTCATTCAGACGCTACAGACTGCATTGTTTTGCGTTTGCGCGCCGCTCAGAATTTCTTCAAGGGGATTTTAAAGCTATTTCCGATGTGTTTTATTAGAGGCACAAGCAGGATCTCGATGCTTTACATTATTTTTACCTTTCAGCTTTTAACTCTGCAGCTTTTACCCATTATGCTTTTTTCTGTCCTATTAATTCAAGGTCTAGAAGCTTAATTGAATGTTTGTTCATTGATCCTAATCCACACCCTGCATGTCATTATGTATGCTGAGCTGCTGTTGTCTTTTTGTCAAGAGGTTTGGTAAACAAGCTTGTAATCATTAATGCCTCACTTCTTAGTATTAGTGCCCATTAGTGCCTGTTTGCTCTTCGATGTGACACTAGTGGCTGCGAAGTGCACCGTGTTTGACTGTAGTTAAATGAATTGTTGGTTTTACTCATCTTGTTTATCCTCATTGCAGTAGCGAGAGCATCTTGGCTGCCTGTTTTTAATATTACTCATGTGACACAGTGGTTGATTTGGGTTGAGTTTGTTTATTTAAATGTGTGATGGAGGATATTTTGCCAGTATTAAGATGGTCCAAACCTTTTTTTTTTTCCCATAAACAATTGGCAGGCTAAAAATATACTCTTTACTTATGAACAAGGATGTGTCAAAGCAAAAACAAAGAGATGTGACAAGTACACGTCAACACCTGAGCTTTAACTTCAAGGAATATTTTTCTTGTAGCACAGCAGGGATGTCAGACTTTTGTTTCAGGGGCCACATTTGGCCCAATTTGATCTCAAGCGGGCTAAATTAGTGAAATAATAGCAGGGCTCTCAAGTTTTGAACTGAGTTTAGAGTTGGATTTTGGCGGCAGGGTTGCAGGAGGGCAGGGGTTTGATCTGATAAATGACACAAAAAATAATACAAATAAAAATATTCATTTAATTCAGCATTTCTTTGTGCTGGTGTGTTTGTGTGACAGAGATAATGTTAGTGTTGTTTATTGTACTTCAGTGAGATCAGTGTGACAGCTGTCCTCTTCTGTAAAGTTGTTGTAGTGGGAATATCTAAATCTTACCCGGATACAGCAATGCTATTTTTTGATTGGCTGTTCGGTAGCTATATTGTTTTTATTTGATTAGCTGGTCCGTGGCAGCCTGGCAGGCGTCTTCAGAACTCTACGGGGAACCCACTTGATTCCTACCTGTTCCACTGTTATAAAAAATAGTGGCGCAACTTGGTGGACATTATCCTGGTAATTTCTCTGCATGAGAAATACAAGGTGTGGGTTGTGAGTGTGTTGAATGCTTGAGAGCCCTTATAATAGCCTATAAATAATGACTCCAAATTTTCTTCTTGGTTTAATGTGAAAAAATTATATTGCATAATGCTTATAAATAATGACAACTCCAAAATGTATTTTTTGTTTTAGTGCAAAAAAATAACATTAAATTCTGAAAATATTTACATTTGCAAACTCTCCAAACAAGAAAAGATGTGAGTAACTTGAAAAAACTAAAATTTCTATAGAAAAATAAGTGTAGTTTTAACAATATTATGCCTCAACTAATCATTTCTACTTGTGCGTTACATATTGGATCTAAAAAGGTACAAAACATTTAGTAACAGGCAGAATATAATACAATATAATACAATATTATAAAACAGGCAGATAGTTTATATGATATTTTACCTTTATCTGAGTTCAGATTAGTGAACCTCTCTGAGCACTTTGCCCTTGTGTATTTATTGTCCTGTCTCTGTGTTTTGTTCTGTGTTATACAATGTAGATGCCCTCTCTTGTTGAAGAAATGCAGAAAAAAATCTACTTATAAATAAAGTTGCCTTGACTTTGATATTGTTAAAGTTGCACATCATTTTCTTTAGACATTCAGGTTGTTCATATTTGTTCAGATTATTCACATTTTGTCATTGAAGTAAATATTTTCAGAATTTAATGGGTTTTTTTGCACTAAGACAAAAAGGAAAATTTGGAGTTGCATGAAATATCCATATTAAACCAAGAACAAAAATTTGGAGTCATTATTTTTAGCTTAAATGCTATTATTTAACTTGAGATCATATTGGTCTGTGTGTGGCACCTGAACTTCAACACCCTTAACTGTTAATATCTTTCAAATTCATCTCACGGGCTGGATTGGAACCTTCTGGGGGGCCAGTTTTGACCCGCGGGCTGCATGTTTGACACCGCTGTATTATGTCTCACTTCTGAGAGCAGCTCATCAGTATTCATCTTTGACACATCCTACCCATTTCGCCATCAGACCCAGGACCTGATGACTGGAATAATATACCCCCTCTTTTACAAACTGCTGCAGTCATACTCCTGATAAGAGTTTTAGTCCCTCAGCTGAAGTGGATAAGGAGCAATCGTGTCCTCATGTCACACAGAGGATAAAAATTTGATAATCTTAAGTGAAATTTACAACTCTGAAAGTCGACATACAAGCGCTCCAGGAATAAAACATCCCAGCGGCCTATTCATAAAATCCATCGCTGGACCAGTCTGCTGGTTTTTAGAGATAACTGCTGTATTTATTTATTTATTTATTTCAGACTAGCAGCAGGTCAGGGTAGTGTGGCTAGCTTTGTCAGATTAGATAACGGGGTAATTTCCTCTGTAGGTGCTTGTCTATCAGCACCTTGTGGAAAGGGCCTGGGGATTGACAATTGCAGGGCAGAGCTGTGTCACTTCAGTTCTCAGAAGATACTTAAGGTGATGGAGAAACAGCGACTTTATTCCACGTATAAATAATCCAGAAAAAGCCGCTCCCCTCAAACAACATAAATCAGCGCCTCCTATCATAAATTCATTATTCGTGACAGCATGTTTTTAGTTTCCCTAGTGGTTTATGGTTAGTTTACATTCTTTTGAGGTTTATGATTTACTATGAGACACGATCCAGTCCCCTGTAGCTGCAGAACATTTATTCTGTAAATATATGGAGAGGTTTTGCGGTGTTGTAGATTCATTCAGGCATTGTGTGGATACTGAGAAAGGCAAGTAGTTGATTTTAGGCAGATTTTTTTTTTTGATAATATGAAAATTAGTAGTGTGATAATGTCAGGATAGAAAAGCCCATAAACTCCTCGCCATATTTGAACCTGAACTCCATCCTTCATATATTTTTAGCTGTTCGACAGAAATGGGCTCAAATGTGGGTTTCAGACCGATTTCTTGATCTAATAATATTCTAACAGAGTGTGGTTCTTAGGGGACTCTTTTGGCTCGGAGCAAACCATTAGCGTGCACCTTTTATATCCAAGAAACACACACACAGAAACCAATCCTGTCTGCTGTGGTAGAGAACTGCCATATATCAGGCTCCTGTGTCGAGGCCAAGGTATGTCCAGCTGTTGTATCTCCTCAGAGTAAAGCTTTGGAGTGATGGATTTTATTGGGAAGGTCGGGAATTAGACAAAAGACCTTGAAAGACTCCCAAGGAAAGAAGTTAATTTCAGTTTTCTAGAACAAATTGGAAGCGATCTGCAGACTGATGACACAATTCTTGTCCTTGTTTCCATAAAACCACTCAGGGATTCACAGGAATGCGCTGGTGTTCTTGCATTTTTCCAGTATTGTGTATTTCATTGCGTTTTTGAGGAGTATGTCATATGAAGGCCTGCTTTCTATTTGTCAATTGTGCAAAGGCAAACTTATGAAAAAAAAAAAAAAAAGTCTTGAGCAGGAACCTAATGTATCCGCCCCCACGGCTCATATGGACTTCATCAGAAAACTGCCCGTTCATACAGTCAGAGCAGTCGGCCTCTATCGGTATCGATGAGTGAAAGAAGCTCAGAGAATAAAAGGCCAGGTCATGTAATCTCGTTCCTTCCTTGCCTTCCTGTCACTGCTCTACAACTGGGTTAAGATAATGCTGACAGATCCTCTTCTCTGGCACTCCACCGTGCATCCTGAAGCAGTGCCGTCTGCAGTACATAATACACAAACACACTGCTTAGCTTACACTTACATCAGGTTTAAAATCAACACAGTTTTCACATACCTCCTATTGTGGGGTTTACATTAGGGCTGCACGATATTGGCAAAATTTGCGATATAGGTGTACAGCATTACGATATTTCTCATTCACCTAAAGAAATACCAATTTTATCTACGAAGAAAAATGGACTTAATAATGTTAAAATGAGCCAACTGTTTGGTATGCTGACTCAATTATTTATAAGTTAAGACAAAATACTGTGCTACTACAATCAATTAAAACAATTCTGTCCAAGAACCTGGTTCTGCTGCAACTGTAGACCTTCAGACACAAACATAATCAAATATTTTGTCGTTTCATTCACATATAACAGTGTGTAAATGACATGGATGTATTTCATAATAACAAAAGTGCCTCCATGTTAAAGCTTAACAAAACAATATTCCATTGCTTGCCTGGTTTTGTAAATACTGCGTATAAAAATTAATTATTGCCTAAAGTTGTGCTCTGAAAATATTCATATCTTTTCAACATTAATGACATGTAAACTTGCATTCAACCAGCAGCAGTAGCAGTACGCCAGGTTTTTTGCAAGAAAAACTAGCATGTTAGAATGATAGAGAAAACCACTCTGGTACCCCATGGTGTGTAAAACAGTAAGATAGTGAAAATAAATAAATACATAAATGATCGCATGTCTCTGCACTCCGTTATCGCAATAATGATATTTTTTCGATATATTGTGCAGCACTAATTTATATTATAAACGGCTTTCCACTCCATTGAAATGATCATATTTAACAAGTAAATAATCTTCTAACCTTTTTGCATGCTCAATGAAATAATAAAAAAGTATTTTCATCTGTAATCCTCTGTGAAGACAAGAATGAACACATAAAATCATTGCATCGATGTATACAATAGGTTTTCAGTCTAATGCATCTCATTTCCTGTAAATACTCATTAGGATAAGACCAGGTGTCTTCAACAGCGTGAGATCAGTACTGATTAGCATGATTTACCATAAATGAATGAGTCTTACACTAACTAATCTGCAACAGCAGGTGATGAACAATCCAAAATGTGAGTCATGTTCTTAGCATGATGTTTTTCCATCACACTTTAATAGGAATCAGAGGTTTCTAAAAGTAGTCCATCATCCTGCAGCCAAGATCTTAACTTGTCCTTGCATGTGTTTTATAATACGCTTGATTCACATAAACTTAATATGCCCTTAGAAACAAAGGAAACGTCTTCCTCTCTATTGCAGATCAATAGCGTTGAACATTTAGACTTATTCTGCTTCTCACTGCAGCTCGTGACTTTGTTTTCTTAGAGTCTATTTAAAGTCCTTTGGATTTTTTTTCTAGGAATAACTTTTTTGAACTCTGGTGCTCGCCAAAAAAGTAAATTGTGCCTTGTGATGCCATAGTTTGAGCTAAATGGATCCATGTGGAGGCAGTGCACAGCAGTGTGTGGGCGAAAAGTGCGGGAAAGTGCAGCGAGGTGCTTTCAGAGTTTGCTGTTCTCCACCACCCTCCCACCAGTGGAATAAGCCGAGGCTGCCTGGAAAGTCTCCTCTTGGGGAACATGTGGGATTAATTTAGACCTCCAGCCTCTCCCTCCATGGGTGTCTCCACCCTGTTTCCCCTCATGTTGTTTTGCCAGAGGGAGACCATGACTGGTAATAAGTAGAAACAGAGCTCTACCTCTTGACACCCTCGACTGGAGTGACTTTTTCTGAGGGATCATGGAGTCTGTAGCAGGCAGAGTGGGGCTGTGTCCGTCAGTAGAACACAGAGGAAGACATGCAGATGGACTGGCTGATTACTAGGGCAGGTCTTCCGCATCGTTGCCTCTTTTTGTAGTTAGGGGTTTTAGAAATCCATGGAGATGACTTGGTCAGAACACTGACAGCGCTCTGGAGTGGACAGACTCTAACGCCAATGTCAAGAATATTTTATTATAGACCCCTTTTTGTTGATTTTTTTTTTAAAGAAACAGCACATTTCAAATATTTCAACTAAAATAGACACAATAGTCAGTGTGGAGAAATATGGAATTAGATTTTTAGTACTTTCAGGTCTGTGCAGTGCAGATAAAGAAAAAGGTAGTTTGGGAAATCAATCACCCTTACTGTGGTTTTTAACGTAAAAAAAATGCATAAATTCTAAAAAACGAAATCAATCATACCAGAGTGTTTTGAATCATTTTATGCTGCAGGGACTGAGCAGCCAAAATGTTTACCATTGTGTTAGAAAGTGGGTCGAAGCAAGATTGATGTCGTGAGGGAGGGAAGAAGCACCGCATGAAACTGAATGCACACTCCTACACAGAGGCCTCGGAATGTCAGGCAGGGTTTGCTGTTAACAGATTTGTACGCTGTAATGCTTAACTATCTTAGGGAAATTCCTTTTTTTGAACAGAAAGCATCATACGGAGGGGCTGCCATCTATCCCAGATACCACCAGGTGAAGGTGGGGTACATCCTAGATCTGGCACCCCCTGTGATCCTCCAGTTTGGAAAATGAATGAATGTCAGCTGTTATTGTCAGGGTTATACACATGTTCTGTTTCACATTTCCATGCTTTTTAAGATTTCTTTCTTTCTTTGTAGGTTTTTAGTAAGTTTTCCAGAGTACATTTTAGCAATGTGATAACAGCAAGATAATGACATAAAAACATTCATAATGAAATATACTACCATGTCAGTTTAACCATTTCCAACATGAGTTTCATGGAATAATTTGGACTTTTCTCTGTGGGTACTCCGGCTTCCTCCCACCATCCAAAGACATGCACTGATAGGTTCATTGGTTCATCGAAATTTCCCATAGGTGTGAATGTGAGAGTGATTGTCTCTGTATGTCAGTCCTGCGATGAACTGGCGACTCATCCAGGATGTACCCTGCCTTCGCCCATAAGTAGCTGAGATAGGCTCCAGCGAAAGCAGGTTCAGATGATGAATGAATGAATTTTGACTTTCTCTGTCAATAGCGAAGCGAAGTCCCACTCCTTCCGGTGGATTACCATGTACCTTACTTTAAAAATGTCTACACCGGACAAAGGTGGACACAAAATCCTCAGTGACAAGTGAGAAATTATACACGATTTCTATGAATTTAAGGCAAAATTTTCCAAGTCACGGAAGTTGTTTATCATAACGTGGCGTAAGTGTCATTTTGACTGTGAATATACCAAATTAGAAAGATTACACACCCAAAAGTTGTACTGGTAATTATTCAGAGCTACTGAAGATGTCTGTGAAGCCCTAAATATAACCAGGTGCCAGGTTGTTTCTGCATCTTTTCAAGAACAAGGTGAAATCTGTTGAGGTGACGTCACCTTTTTGCAATTTCACACAGATTTAATGCTACTATCTTTACCACTAACAGTTACTTTCTTGTAGTTGTCTTTTTTTTTTTTATTTCTCATTTTTATCAGTATAATACAATATAATCTCCTTAGATTGAGGAGCAACAAAAGAACAGAAAACAAACAAATGAAAAGAACAGCCTGTGTTTGTGTCAGAGTATGTTTAGGTCCTTAATAGACACATTTGTCCTTGAATATCAGCCATTTTCCTCATTTTTTATAGAGATTTTCTTTCAATTGAAGTTTATATGTAAGATGTTTCATGACAAGTATATCATCTAGGATTGAAAGCCATTGTTTGTAAGACGGAGCATCAGCCTTCAGCCAGTTCTTTGTTATGGCCTTCTTCCCGGCCACCAGGAGGATCTTGACAATATATCTGTCTACTTTATGCACCGTTTCCTCCAAATGTACGAGGTAAAGAACAAGACAAGAATTTAGGATTACATATCCCAACACATCACAGAGAGCAGAGTGAACCATCGCCCAGAAGATTTGAATATTTGTGCATTTCCAAAACATGTGTTTGTGATCTGAATCCATCTGATTACAAAGTTTCCAAAGTTTACTTTTGATCTTAGGTGTGATGAAATAACAAATTAGATTTGTACAGTTGACAGATACCATAGATACCATACTTAGAATTGATGGACTAATTCCGGTCACATTCATTGTCAGTCACCAGTGCTGTTTGTTTTCCAGGTGTCAGGCCCCGTGGGACACAACGGAAAGGGCAGGACTTTAGCTCTCTGTTGGTCCTGCATAGACCATAGATATCTGTACTTAACGTTTTATTTCACCCTGCCATGTCATGTCAAATAGACCTAGATAGTACTAAAAGATTTGATGCTAGTATACTGGTCTGAGGTGACATTTTCATCTTTGAAGTCATAGATCCATGGGGCTCCAGTCAGCCTTTCCTCTGCCAGGCTTTGGTCTTTTTGCTTTGTAGTTCAACTGTGAAGGGGACCTTATCCTCTCACATCTGTCACATGCTATTATTTCACACCTCTCCTGCCAGTGTATGAATAGGCATCCTTTTTATATATTACCCATCATCCACCATCCAAATTCCTCGCACATATAGATAGAAACAGCCATTTTTGTTCATGCACCTACATGCAGATATACAGAGCTCTCAGCAGGACAGAGGAGGCGATGGGAGTGGGCTGCATTCTCAGCCTCCTAAAAAGTATCACAAACTAGTTTGTAAGCAGGCCACACCAGCAATTCGCTGGTATCCTTGGGTCAAAAGCCTATTTAAAAGAACACTGCACAGTGAGGATATTTTTAAATGAGAGTTATTTACGATGGCCCTCAGGCGTTCACCCTCACTGTGAATTACAGGTCGTCTTCCATGAACGTCTCAGACTGTGTGGAATAAATCTGACTGAAAACTGCACAAGCATCAGATTGAAACTGTGGCAAAGTGTGGAATTGAATTTGTACTTGTGTTCCCGGTTCTAAGGCATAGTGTTTTACCAGTTCAAGAAATGTTTACTCCCAGCTGTAGTATATTTATAACGCGGTTTGACACACAATGTGAAATCTGTAGTGAATGAATACTCTCGATGGTGGGGAAGGAAGTTGTTGGTCACAGCTGTGACAGAGGCAGTACCTTGAACCTTCTGCCTGACAGCAGCCAAGATGTGGATTTCCTCTGCTGTGCTGTTTTGTTTTGTCTGGCAGAATGTAGATTTCTGCTGAAAAAACTGCAGTTTGTTTGTTATCTGTACAGCAGTGCTCGGCTATAATCCCACATTCGGTTTGACTGAAAAACAAGACACTATAAGAAGTCATTTAAACAGAGAAATGTGCATCTCTTATTCTGTCTTATGTAAGTACAGGAGCTCATTTACTGAATTTCCCCCTGGGGATCAGTAGTTCATCTGTATTTACTGTACTGTGCAAAAGGTGTGTTGGTTTAGTAATTAGTTATAATGACCACACATGCATTTCTCAGTTTCTGTATTAAGACACAATCTGGACATATATGCGTATGTACAGCAGTAAGAGTGGTAGTATTTAGTATGACCTCCCTTTGTAATTAATCTTTAAGCCTTTTGTTTAGACTATAACAGATTTATTACATTCATTTTCTGAAGTTTTATACCAAGTTTCCTTCAGCACATGTCAGGTGTTTCTACTTATTTGTCCTGCTTCTGGTCACAGGGTCAGGGGTCAAACTAAATAGTGACTTTAACCTTTAGAACCTATTTAGTTCAGATTTTTATGTGTCTTTTAAGGCTGTGCAGATGTTACCCGTATTTCTTTGTTGTATGCAAAGAACAGAAAAGAAAATGAGAAAAAAAGACAAATGTTCATTTCAACCCTGCAAAAACAACAAAGCTAAAGGCGTTCCCAGACTTTTGCACAGTAGTATATACAGTATCTGTATGGAACTGAAATATTAACAATGCTGTAGCCGCCTATAGTTATTAGTTTTACATAGTCGCCAAAAAAATGATTAGACCACCCTTGTTTTCTTCAATTTCTTGTTCATTTTAATGCCTGGTACAACTAAAGGTACATT
>JAPTYQ010000030.1:18181206-18193395 GCA_029814465.1 Ostorhinchus cyanosoma | reverse complement strand
TATAAAACATTTTATATCCTGTTTGACATGCATAGGAAAAAGAAATACCATGTAGTGTATCTTTTTCCCTCAAAATCCGTGTCATGTACAGACATTATAATATAAATGAAAGGAGGGAACTGCTAAGATTTTCCATTTTTTGCAGCTTGAAGCTACAGCTGTTTACAGATGTTTTCATGCTGAGTCGTACTTGCCACGATACATAAGTTTCATTGGAATAGAATAGAATGACTATGACTTTAAGAAGTGATGTGTACTAATTAAGAATTTTAATTGTTGATGTCACTGATAATGATACCCGGGAAAACCGTACACCGTTCGGTCCGCCCTGCACTGGACAATCCGCCCTTATGGACCGCAGGTTTTTGGTTCTCTTTCTCTGGACATGCACAGTGTGAGGAAGCCCCACCCCCACCTCAGTGAGAGACAGCGGACAGAGACGAGCGTGTCTGTCTGCAAACCCGCACCCGTCCATATCCGTGTACATTAGACCCACAACTGGACCCATAATGAAACACCTACATAGTAACTCACTTTTAAGGGCTGCAGTTTTGGCTAAAACACAAGCCGTCAATAAATCTCCAATATGTGCTGCTGAGGCGAAGCTCTCTTCAAAATAAAACAACCCGGCTATGGATCAACATGGTCAAACTAGATGATCATCATCATTAAGTGTCCGTCCTGCAAATTATTTTCAATCATGAATCTTCTTTTACTTTGTCACTTCCTTGCCTGCTACCAGCCCACCATTTAATTCTATCCGTGCTTTTACCCGCAAAAATGTTTTAGTTTTTTTTTTTACTTGACCCGGCCTACCCAACCCAGTGCAGGACTTTGACACACATACAATACGGAATATGGACAAGGAAATGTGTAGATAACCATAGAGTTTTTATACTGCCATTTTCTTTTACATCCATATTCAGAACAGGAATTTATTTATTTAAAAGAGCCTCCTTTGGGTCTTATGTGTGAATGTGTCTGTTTTATATGACTGTATACATGTAGTCAAGGAATAAGGAAGGATTCTGTTATTCAGCATAGAAGCTCTTATTTCATTCACTACAGTGACATAATTTGTTCCTACTGTGATATTCTGTTTTTGCTAACAAGCAAAATAAAAAAAAAACAAAACGGTTCTTTTTACACACAAAACACGTGCTGAAACCAAACTGAAAGTGTGGCCCAAAAACTGAGGTACGGACCAAACCGTAGGTTAATCACGCATTTTCACTCCATCTCTGATAGAGTTTATTTCACTTTTTTTCAGCTGATAGATGGCCTCCTTCATTTGCATTGACACCATTTTGGACCTTATATTTGAGTGAACTGCTACCAAATGCAAACTCAACACTTTGAATCAACTCCAGACCTTTTATCCGCTTCATTTTTCATAGACCAACCAGGAAACAGGACCCATCTGGACATGAAGCTGCTTAAAATGGTTATGACTCCTACATGGTTGATGTCAAATGTTTGTTAAATCCTTTTAATTGAAGCTGAAAGTCAGGAATTCAGTCACATCTTGGTTGTGTCATTTCAGATCCACTGTAGTGGTATACAGAGGCATACCACAAAATGTATGTCACTGTCCAAATACTAATAGGCTGGACTGTGCAGAAGACTACATACACATGTGTGAGCATGCCCTGTGTAGCCTGGATGTCATTAATTGCAGCATTATTGAACTGCACCCAGTTCACAGACTAACATCAATCAATGTTGCTGCTGCAGCTTCTGTTAATGTTAGATATGATATGATGAACAGGGGTGACAAGCCAATCAAATTATGCAGGGACGTCAAACAAGAGGCTAGACATTCTACTGTTCTACTGCACGAATAAACACAGTCAGAACATCTTCCATGGTGGTAGCTTTAGGGCACACAGGCACTTTAACGTGTGTCAGTTGCATATTGCTGAATGCCACTTAAGAAGTCTGACTGAAATAGAATAAAACTCATGCTGGGCAGATATAAATATTTCATGGCATTCAATGGATATGTCTTTTTCGTTTCTTCCGCACAATTTCACCGAAGCCCTGGTTATGTGTAAGACGACGGGAGTCTTATGAATACGACTGGCCTTCAGGCATGAGCCAGGCATAGCATGTAAAAAATTAATATTCAGTATAAAAGATGCATGTATTTACACGAACGTTTGTGCTGGAAACAGATGAGTACAGAACAGTGACTGACTGTCAAAGCCCTTTCAAAGTAAATGTAGTAAGAGCTGTTACCCCTATCATCTCTGAGATTTAATTAGCTCTGCTTGGTTAGTTGAAGATGAGCGGAGTAACTGCTGGGAGAAGTGTGATGGATGGCAGAATATGTGTCACATAAATTACATGTTTTAAGTTTGAAGGTGGTGTTGTACTTTATGTTGAAGCGGTGATTAAGATGAATATAGTCTCTCGCAGTGTAATGTAATCTGCAATCAGGGGAAAAAAGCTGAGACGCAAACTAACATTACATTACACCAAGATTAGTGTTATGCTGTCATGATATGCACACTGTATGCCAGCCCAAAAATGATCCAAGTAGACTGAATTTTATGAGAAGGATAATGTTAAAAACAGTCTGGCTTTCTATTTATACAGTCAGATGTTTGTGTATTATGACTTGGACATGGTTCTGCTGCCTGTAGCACATTAGGAGTATCCAACTGTGGGTTGTCATTTGTGGAAAATGTTCCTCCGATGAAAATGTCAAAATGTCCTGTGACCAAAGAGACATTTTTTTCTGCAAAAGAAGTGCAGCAACTGAACTGTTTCAATTCAGTGCAAATGTGCAAATGTTCTGTCTACCACTGACATTAAAGCCAGAATGTGTAGGCAGGTGGGAAGAAGGAGAAAAAAGGAGAAGGAGAAGACTTGCACTACAGCACTGCTCTCTGGATGATTATTACCCACAGCAACAGTTTTCATGAGCCCTATGTTAATATGTTATGGTAATTATCTGGGTTGCATTCATAATACATTGTGAGAAGACAATCCTTTTCTTTCTGCCTGTTAGTTTTTTCATCAAGCTATTTTGTAATATTTGTACAAGAGATTGTCTGGGTTGTGCAGCTGTTAGACAAGACTCAATAGATGATTTTTATTGTAACACATAGAAATTGGCATCTGTTATTATCTTTTAAAGTAGAAAAATACTGCATCCACACCAGAGATAGAATTAGTCATCCAATTATCAGACCCATTGTTGGATGGTATATACTTAATTTTCTCTTTATCTTCATTATTTTGACTATACCAGTTGAGGTAACACCAAGAAATATAAAACCATTGCCTGGTAACATTCTTTAAGGGGCTTATTGTTGTCAATCTATGAGCACAGCCACAGCTAGCCAGAAGCCAGCTAGCCTTTTTTTATTAACTAGTTTACTATTATACTAACATTACTATCATTATAAAGTCCAGAAATCTGTCTCAGTGCAAGTCCAGGAGCTGAACTGTCATTCTACAGCCATATGGCAGACATGAAAGCCTTCTATAAACCCCTGAACTCTCATTAATGGAGCAATAATTTCCAAAATGGCCCAAATTGGGACAATAATGATGTCTTTATTTTATTGTGGGAGTAAATTGGAAGCAGAATTATTTGGAGCCAGCATCTATCACCCGTCAGGCGCTTTGCACTTTAAAGGATTTCTGCCCTGGCTTTAGCGTCCAACCGTAGCGGTGGCCACCTGGTACCAACATGGGTGAAGTTCCAGGGTCTTGAAAGTCATTCAAAGTAAATTCCGATTTAATTTGCGCTCTTTCTACTTTTTAGACAAAGGTGAATCATTAACTGTGAGCCTTGAACTCACTGTAGGTATTTGTGAGTTAAACTTCTACAAAGTCATACAAACCCCTGTGTGTCAAGTATTTGGGGAAGGACCTCCCACCCATACTGTCCCACAAGCCTCTTTCTCCTACCTGCTGCCGGGTCGTCATATTTTCCACTGTGGGTTGAAGCAACAGACCATCCAAGCTCAATAGAGCCTCCATTCATTCATTGAACCGAGGGAGGGAGGTGGAGGCTGCACCCACTGACGGCTGCTTTTCTCTTCTCTTCGTGAATAGGTGTGGATGTAAAAGGTTCTGACTCATGAACTGTTCATTTTATTCACTGCTCAGGAGAGATTTAGAGTTAGGCCCGGTACTGGTAATAATCCAGACTCCAGGGAGTTTATGAGAGCCAGCATTGTTGGATGGAAAGACAGGCTTTGCTTTTTCTCTGGTCATTTTAATGAGGTCTTTTGTTCTCACGTGTCTGTTTACTGCAAACCCGTTCTGTTATTTATTCTGAAATGGACTGATGAGCAAGGTGTTGCTTTAAAGCAACACTGCTTACCCAGCGTGCCCACCCATGGGAATTAAAACTTCCTTATTTATTTTTTTCTGGACTTACAAATTGCCCTCATGCATATGTGATTCTGGCTCGGTACCCTTTTGCCTGCCTCTCACGTTATGATTAATGGTTTGGAGATGAGCTGTGTGCCTGTAGCTGACAGTGGAACAATTAATACTCCAGTCTGCTGCTTTTCCCTACAGACACAATGAGACTGAGCCCCCATCCACCCCTCCCTCAGTGATTGTCAGAAAACTGCTGAATGCAACAGCACAGGGACAAACAAGAGAAATAATCCTCTAATTAAATCTTTTTTGGCTGGGAAGTGGTGACATAAGTTATTTCAACAGTGTTTATTTATAGCTCTGCCAGGTAGTGGAAGCAAATGAAGAATATTTCAGTTTCAAAGGTTTCCACTCACATGACATTTTTCTCTCCTTCATAGAGTGTGACTTGTGAAGAGCCTTTCCAACTGCTAGTAACCCCCCCCACCACCACCACCACTACAACCACATACACATTGACACACACACATACACACATACACTACCACCACATACACATTGACACACGCACACACACTAGTACCACTTCTCTTAACCAACCATAATAGTCACACTGTGAAGTCTCTACTGCAGCTGGCTGCCTGCCACCATCCCAAATTGAGCAAGAATTGAATCTCCTCATTTTATTTAACCTTAGTAAAGGCTGTATTACTCTAGCAAGATGCAATTTTTACATACTTATTCATCTCTTTAAACGCTGAAAACAAATTTGAAGACTCCCATCTGTATTCCAGATCTGTGCAACTCCCTTCCATAAAATATCGACATCTGACACGGAGCCAGTAGTTCAGCCTTCCTCGGGGTAGCAATAATTTACTCCCAGGCATCCTTTTTTTTTTTTTTTTTTTCCCGATTCAATCTGCTCAAATGTGCTGCAAAAATGAATTCCTGCATATTCTGCCAGCAGGGTGGTGGCACGAGTCAGATACTGTTTGGATTTGAATGTAACAGTGTAGGCTGTGATATGAGGAGTGTACAGTGAGTGTTTAGTACAAGTCTGTAACTGCAAGAGAAACGTCAGAGAAAGTTGGAGAGGATGGATGTGATTTTAGGTGATAGACGGTGTCATGAATCGCTCTAGAGACACTCTTTGCCTTCTGTGAAAAACACTGAAGCACAGAGTCATGGCTGGGTTACTGCAGAGAAAGGAGTGCTACTAACCTCCTTGAAATAGCAGAGTATAGCGCCTTTTGTTCACTCCGAAAGAAAAATTCTCATTCGCCTGTGCCTCCTTTAGCCTGACCTTATGTCGGCCAAGACCAGGGGAGTAAGCGAAAGTTTTGGCCTGCAGGAAGATTACTTTGGAAGCAGGATCAGAAAATGCCCTCTGCATCCTGTTGCGTGAAACTGGGTCGTGTGAAAAGGCTCAGTGTGTTTCAACTGCACTGAGTTCACACAGAGGAGAGAAGAGGTTCCTTTTATTCATATGTATTCTTCACACACTTGAATGATAGGAAGCAGCAGCAGTGGAGCATCGCGGTCAGCATCCGGGTTCATAATCCGACTTTGGCTCCTTACGGATGCCTTGCCCTCGTGCTGTAAAACAACCGCCCTTGCGTTTCTCCTCAGGTAATCAGTTCACATCAGAGATCCTGCCCTCTGATGGAGTGTCACGGGACATGCTGCTGGTGTCAGGCCTGGTAGAACAGCCACAATGAGTGTGCTGTTGGGTCTGAGGCCTGGCGGGCAGACCGGCGCGAATCTGACTCACCATTCACCGATAGTGTCGCATAAGGACAGCGCTCCGGTCTCAGGAATCGTGCAGGCCGGTCAGCTGAGCCTCAGATGTTAGAAACTGCATGAATTAATTTGTGGAAAGAGGCCAGTTCGTAGGCAGCACAGATTTTCAGAAACACAGCTAATGCACTACAGATTAACTCCAGCTCATTTAGCCTTTTATTGCCTTGTTCTGATGTCAGATTTTCACCGAATGTTGACTCAGCAAATGAAAGCATTTGGGTTTAATTGCCTTTGGACAGTTTCATTTGAGAAAACATTAACAGATGCTCAGAGTGGGGAAAAAATACTGATATTATTGTACAAATAATCAAGAAATGCTCAGTTACAATTCAATTGTATATCCTGGTCTTATCTTGAGATAAACTGTAGATTCTCCAACAGTCAGTCACAGCTTTTATATCACATCCATGGCTTCATACTCTGCATTTCTTCCCTGTGTATTGCAGTGTTTTGCCTCCAAGTCATGAAGGTTGCAACAACAAGCATGATGAGATGCAGAGTTTTTATTTCTCAGTCTGAATCTTGTGCCTGGGGAATGTCGACTTGTCTCTTAACTTTTGTCTTGTGTTGCTTTTTGTTGCTGCATGTCACTGTAGGCTGTCTGCAGATATCTATAACCACTGCATTTTTGTTAATTTACTTGAGATGATGCTCAATTTGATATTGCATGTTTGTTACTAGTATCTTCAGACTGTTTTTGATTGTTCTTTAAGTGCATTGTTCATTTTCTTACTAACATTGTTAATGTTTTTTCTTTGTGAACGACAAATTAATGTAATAAACATAACTCCTGTCTATGATGGATGCTTGCATACAGTTGTTTCTGCTTGATGTGGAACAAAATATGCATTCATTTTCCAAATTGTTAAGACCTCAGAAGGGTTGCAAGGATGCTGGAGCCTTTCCCATCAGGCAGGGTGCTTTCAGGACATGTTGCCAATAGATAAAGTATTGCTTTAAGAATATATTGCAACGTATAATACGTAATTGTACTGATGCCAAATAGCAGCATAAACCATGATGACTTGCTCTAGAAAAATGTTCTGTCAGTTTGACATATCAGAGTCATTCATTCTTGGAATGATGGCACGCAACATGACAAGGATTTAATGTTTTTTTTCACCTTAAATTGAGACTTTGTGAAATGGACACCACAGTGAATAAATGAGTGTTTTCTTGTGAAGTTTTACAAATTCTGTTTTATAGATGATTGTCTTGCAGTGAATCTAACTTTTTGAGTGACTCACCGCCCCCACCTCTCATATCTGTGGTAAGATGTTTATTTTAGTATTTAAGCACCTGCGTTCACGTGTGCAGCATCACAGAGCTGCCTACAAGCGTGAGTCTTGTGTGCATTTTTTCCATATTTAATTGAACTTTCTTTCCTTATTTTTTTTCCTCCAAATATTTGTAGAATTTCAAGGACGCATAACTCTTTTAGGTGTGTTTTAAATACAGAAAGCAAACTCAAGCACTGTAGTGTCACACACAAGAAACAAAAAACTGCCCATCTTTCAGATTTCACTCCAGTTTAACCCCAGTTTTCACAGTGTTGTTTGGCTTTTATAATGAACTCCTCATGTCTAACCAGCAAAAGAAAGTAGGAGCTTTTAAGAAAGCCAGGAACGCCATCTCAAAGTCAGATACCCCCGGCCTTTTCCTTCCTTTTATATATTGCTGAGCCAACACAGCCCGTGCATGTCACACTGTGGCCACAACAAAAGCCGAGACTGCGCAAGCCGTGCAAAATTCATATTTAGAAAGGTCATGATTGTGCTCGTGTGAATAGCTGTCTCCCCAGACGCCCCAGGGGCCTGTCAACCTTATTCCCCCTTTAACAACATAACACATTTGGACTGCTACAATAGAACTGATGTCTGCTTGCTCCCTGGCTCCTTCACCCACTTACGGCGACAGGAGTGGAGGGATTACTCTTTTTGCATTTTTAAGTCAGAATCCAGACCCCATTGGTTCTCAGAAGAAATTGTTTTCATTACAGCTTTTCAAACAGCGCCCTGAGCTATTCTGTCAATGTGATAGGGGGAACTTGGTGGTATTGAAAATGAGACAAATTGGTTTCTGGCCCAAGGGGAAAATTATAATTAGCAGAGCTCAAACTCGGCCACTTTCAGAAGAGCTTTGGTTTTGCGGTACTGTGCTTTTGCCACGACAATCCTCCACTCCAAGGGTGTGATCTATCCGTCTTGTGGCTGCTGTCAAAGCCAGACTCGTACCATATTGTCCTGTCACTCAGTGTCTGCCAGGTGTTGCCTCTCAGTTTTTCAAGAGGCCTTGAGGTCAGAGAAAAACAGTGGAGAGTCTAAAGTAAACCTTGTTCCCCTTCTTTCACGTCTTCCTCCTCCCCCACTTCTCCTCTGATCCATGATGGCTCAGCATTCTGTGTGAACTTTTTTTTTTTCAAAACATTTCTTTAATCAGGGATTAAAAAAAAAAAAAAAATCTCTGGTCTTTGTTGGCCTGATTGTTAATGATTGGATTCATACTGAGGCAGAAGAAATGCAGATAGAATTGATAATAAGTCTCCAGAAATGTTCTACCCAGGTGGAAAAATATGTCAATGTCTGACGTCTATGAAAATGAAACATTAATGGATATGACGGTTACACTGGCCATGATCTTAAGATTTTTATTGAACTTCAGCATGAAAATATTCACATAAATTGAATAACAACAGCCAGTTCACCATTGTATATGAAAATAGCATGCTCAGTCTCTCAGGGGGAAGGGTGGTGAAAGGTTTGGTTTCTTAAGTGGTTTTCCTCATGCAGATTTCCACAGCTCATTCAGGACTCAAGGCCTTTGTTTTTCTCCCCGCAGTTCAGGAAGAGAATGAGAAAAAGGCGAGAGGAAAAAAAAAACAGACAGTAGAGAAAGTGGGAGAGGAGAAAGAGGGTTGGGATTCCAGTGGCTGGATTGGAAGGGATTTGGTCCTTTAAATAGAAGCACCTGTTCATCTGGGATTAGTAGGAAGCATGGCTCTATTTTGGTTCAGTGGGTATATTTGCCCATCATGCCTCGGGTCCTGATGGCTGCTTAGGTGTGAAACCGGGTCCCTGGGGCTCTGATTTGGGGTTAGCATGTGTCTGAGAATGCGCTAAATGGCTTGAGACCAGGCGATTGTTGGTGCAGATGTCTTAACCAGCTGTGGAAAGCACTGTCTTCCCTCAGCAAATGCCACCAAGGTCCCACTGAGGAAAAAAAGATGGTAATGGTTAACAATAGAGCTCCTGGTCCAAATGCAACAGAGCTGAAAAGGCATGCATGTGGTGATTAAGAGACATGGACAGACACAGGGAGGAAGCTGAGCCTCAGGCAAATGGAGGGAAGGTGTTGGTTAGTGCAGAGTTACCACAGGTGGCAATGAGGTCAAGCACTGTGCACACAATGGAACGAGCAAAACTCTGCTTTATGTCACATTAGTGCTCCTCACGCTAACTGCATGCATATGAAAATGGAATACTATAACATGTATGTAAAAAGCAGGGGAGTCTATTTAAATACAGTGGAATCATTGCTATCAAATTATAGTTGTAGCATTTCTATATACATGATATGATGAAATGTCTTTATATTTAGAGGTGATAAATGTCTAAAACGCTAAAACTTTAAACTTCATTGACCTCGTGGAGTTCAAAACTATTCAAATAATGTATAAAGCAAAGAATAACTGACTGCCGGGCGATATTCAAGTAATGCTTTGTGAAAAAAAAGGAAGGTTATGATTTAAGAGGAAAGTTGAATATTAGAATTCAGAAAGTGCGCATTATGTTAAAAAGTTTCTACATCACCATCTGTGGAGTAAAACTGGAACAAATTACATGTGGAGATAAATATCAAACATAATTCAGTTTCAAAAAAGATAAAGAATTGATCCATGTGAGGAACAGTATTTAATGACAGTGAAGGTTATTTGTTTATGAATAATGTTGTTTTGATAAATATGTTGTAATTATTGAAGGACATTGTTGAATTGTTGAGTGTGTTTGTACAATTATAACACTATGATCATTTTGTTGTGCATAATTCAGTTACTTCATTATGTATTGGTTGTGGTTGAATGCTAAAATTAGGAAAAATGTTAAAAGTTATTGATAAAGATGTAAAAAGCACTTGAGGGGTCGGATTAAATAAGTTTATACTTCTTCCTACTCCTTTTTCGACTATGAAAAATTCAGATTTGCACATACTTGAAGATAGATTCTGTTCATTTAAATTATATTCTGTTTTTGTCTTATTTTCCCTTGTTTTGTTTTATTTTGGGTCTTTGCATGTTCGAAATAAATAAATAAATAAATATGTGCTAATACAAAGGGAAAATATAATGCACAGTAAAACATGTAAATATCATTTTGTCTATGTATTGATAGTGTAAAGCACCCTGACCATGCTGCTTAAGTATCTTAAACCCCAAACATGCCACACTGAGGCAACCACATTGTTGTTGACTTCTGGAATGTGTCAGCAGAAAAATGCTAAAACAAAAACACCGAATCCAAGTGTGAGTTACAGTCTGAGAAGCATGATAACATGAAACAAGGAAATGTTACCACTTGGGTTTAGCTTGTTTGTGCAGTACTGTCATCCCACTCTATTTAGTGAGCTGTCTAACCTCCACTAGCACAGGCTCATTGAAACACAGTTTATGTGGGCTTGTGTTTGTGCACTTGTATAAAGCATGTCACCATAAAAGTTTGCGATGCTTTTAACAACCGACTATACAGAGAAAACCTCTTTTAAAATACAGCGTCATCTATTTACTGTCTTAATGGATAATTTAGTGTTTCTGTGACGGGGAACTTTAGTTATCCTGATACATTTCCAGATCCATAAAAGCTGGTTCAATCTTGCTCTGAATTATGATTTTACAATTCTGAAAAAACAACCTACATATCCACAAGTAATATAAAAGAATGTGAATGCGTACTGATTAATTTGTGTATGTGGGTGTACATTTGTATTCACCTTACATGCAGTACACACAGTGAAAGGTTTAGTCCTTTTCTTATCAATAGTCGTACTTTTCTTTATTTATTTTCATGATTTTATTCAGATTCAGATTCACTTTATTGTCATTCCAACAAGTGCAATGAAAAGTAAGGAGCAGGTCACTCAGTGCAAAAGACAAGAAATGTACCATAAAATACACAGTAATAAAATTTAAATTAAATAGACACTATACTCAAACACAGATTAAAAAAAAAGGTATCTACATATATAACAGGCAATATGACACAAACACTGACATCTGTCCTTTTTTTCACCGAAATGAGCTCAAGTCTTTACACGATGATGTAAAAGTCTCATTTATCCCAGAGATATCAAATGATTTCCTACTGCATCTTTAAATATCCAGCTCTAATTGTTTTCAGAGTATTGCCTAGCCCCACCCAGCCTGCTTTTGAGGGGACTTTTTGGCTGCCTTCAAACAGTCTAAATCACAGATGACTCCACTCCACCTATAATTGGGTCAGCATGTGTATTTATAGCCAGAATCTGTCTCTCCAAACACATTAAACACAAAGCAGAGCAAGTTGCACTAAATGGTCTGAATGGCTCTCTAACCAAACACCAGCTATTATCAGTTTCTCTCATTAATGTTGTGCGAAACAGCCACTTAACAAACCCAGAATAAAACACTCAGATGTTCGGCTTATGTTCAAACTGTGAGAAAACAACACGGGAAGAAAAGCGGTAACGGTCAGGAATGGTTTCTATAACTCCCTGCAACTAAATCCCCATTATCCGCACTCTCAGAGTAAAATACACCGAAAGAGCAAAATACATTAATCCTAATAAAGGCCATCAGTCTTCATTCCAGTATGTTGCCAACTCTCTACTCCCTATAGCGGCCTGTCAGCAGGAGACGTGCCCAGGAATCACTTAACAATTCAGTAATAAAATCCACGCCCTTAATGTGAATATGTTGTTATTGTAAAAGCCTAGCTGAGCAGGTCTGGATTCTCCTTATTGAATCAGCACTGACCTGACATCAGCGTTTATCCCTGCATATGCTTCCACCTCACTCCC
>JAPTYQ010000030.1:18134413-18151647 GCA_029814465.1 Ostorhinchus cyanosoma | reverse complement strand
ATCCATCCATCCATCCATCCATCCATCCATCCATCCATCCATCCATCCATCCATCCATCCATCCATCCTCCAAATGCAAGCATTAACATTCTAATTTTACCAACTCTCAGTAATGTCAAACGTTGGGTCTGATAATCTCAGGTTTCAAAACTTTTGATGCAGATCTTGTTAGAAAGTAATAGCTTGGCAGATAAAAATGGCACCCATCCTTATGTTCAGATTCACATTTAATGATGAGTGAGTCAAATTGAATCCATCATTACTACAGTTGTGCAATTCCTGGTAAAGTGAAATAGAGTTTCAGATGTATATAATGCACTTTTATTCGGAGGTGGGGTATTGTATTGGGATACTAATCAGATTTTCCAGCTCTAACTATCATTTCTTATATCAGCCCTAAAAAACATCCACTATCACTGGACCTTTAGTGAATTGTCACACCTTATGTAACTACCAGAGAGGTCAAATTTCATGCTGGTTATTGATACTGATTTGATATTTGATTTCATTTCAGGTCTTTTGTTGTTGCTTTTGAGATTAATTCAAAACTCAAGCCAACATGGTTTTAATGTTACATTTTTCAGTCTCATTAATAACATACAGTGATTTGTTCCATTTCCTTCCTTCCCCAGGACTTTGACCATCACTGTCCCTGGGTGAACAACTGTATTGGACGGAGGAACTACCGCTACTTCTTCCTGTTCTTGCTGTCGCTGAGCATTCACATGGTTGGAGTTTTCACCTTTGGCCTCATCTTCGTCCTCCACCACAGAGAGAGACTTGGTGCATTACACACCACTGTCACGTATCCTTTCACTGCACACCATCCGACTGCAAACACTCCTTTTCTTTCTTATTTAAATTCATCACATTAAATGTTTTTATTTTGTTTTTAATATGCATCCAGTACTTGTTGCTGTGAGATTATGACAGTATAATGTTGCTGCCCTTGACCTTTTTGTGCTCAGTCTGGTGGTGATGTGTATAGCAGGGCTTTTCTTTATTCCAGTCATGGGGCTCACAGGTTTTCATATGGTGCTTGTAGCTCGAGGTCGAACAACCAATGAACAGGTGAGTAGACACCAGACAGTAGGAGCTGCTTATATATCTATTCCCAATGGAAACACAAAAAAGTAACTATTTTTTCCCACCAAGCTGCATAAAAACACAGCTGCATAAAAACACTACAGGCTGACTAAATCTAGACTACCATTTGGAGTCTTGCTTAGGGATTTTTCTTTTTAAATATTTTTTTCTCTATTTGCATACCGAGGAATCTAAACAAAAAAAACCTATTTATTTTCATTTCACTACTCTAGTGACATTCAATATGCAAATTTCCACAAAGGAGAATAACATGACTTTAACTCCATAAAGACCTAACCCCCCCCCCCCCCGTGACCAAAACTATTTCCTGATGTCAAATGTGGAATACCTGTTGATCCACTAATCCTATCAATACATATAAATAATTAGTGTAAAATACAGTTTGTCATCTTTTCATGGTCATCAGATATGGCTGATTTGGAAATTCAGAGGCTTTGTAGTTACCGTGGAAACACCGTCATCTTCTACAATATCGATTCACCAGTAAAACCCATGGAGTTTGATGAATGATGGTGGATGGTGATACTTGGTTCATGCTCAATTAAGGATATATTTGCTGAAAAACTCACTTTTTCTTCCGTTTTCTCTGTTTTGATATAATAACTTTTGAATGTACTCTGACCTTTCATAAACATCTAAATTAAATATGGGAAAATAAACATAGGAAAACCCATTATTTACAATGAAAAATGCTAAATAAAGAACATAATATTATAGTAAATCGTTATAAATAGCTTAAAAAGGGTTAAATAGAGGGAGAAATTCATTTGGGAAGTGACAAAAAAGTGGAACTGGGACTTTATGGGTTAAATTAGTTTATACAAAAGAAACAGTCTTACTAGCGACAGCAGGCAAACAGTGAAATTATTAGCATGTAATGAGATGAGAGTCTGCAAAACCCCTGTTCTGTATTCAGACACTAGTCCACCATGTGTACACGTACTGTAAGTGTGTTCTTGTGTCTGTGTGTGCACTCTGGCCTTGTGCCTCCTCTAAATGTGCCGCGCTGTTGTTCCTCAGGTGACGGGCAAGTTTCGTGGAGGAGTAAATCCCTTCACCAAGGGTTGCTGTGGCAACGTGGAGTATGTCTTATGTAGTCCCTTGGCACCCAGGTAAGATGCTGTACTACGCTGCTCTGTGTGTGCACAGAAGATGTATTCAGGGATTTTTCTGTCATCTCCTGTTGATTTTTAATGAACAGACCTATACTCCTGCTTTTGCATCCTTTCTGAATTTACACAGCACTTGAGAGAATCCATTTGTTTATGCAGATGTGTGTTTATGCATATGTATGAACGCTAGCCTTTGATATCCATGTCATAACACCCGTGTAGCATCATCTCAACGTGGTGGGAAAACAGACCGTACAGTGAGAATGAGTGTGTGCTCGTACTCTGAGGTGTGTGTTGAGGTGTATATCTAGCTCTGCCTGAAAGCTGCCAGAAACCCTGGCGTGAGGCAGATGGCTGAGAGAATCAAATCACTCCATAGGACAACAGTTAATGGCAAGCAGAGTGCAGAGCTAGTTGATGTGCTTTTTTAAGGCATACAGGACCGTTAAAGCCCTCAGCACAACTTTTACAACCTATTGGGACAGATTTCATTGAATAAAAATCAACACTGTGACTGCTGAGAAACGGTAGCAGGTGGGGGTAAAATGCTGTGTTATCAGCATCTGCTGTAAGGTTTGTTAAATCGTCCCTGATGGAAGGCTTTTGATTTTCTGAACCACTGACTCAACAGATGAGTGAATCAGAGGACTGAAGTTTACAGGTGTTTTTAAAACCTGTACATCAGGAACAACAATTACATAATATTGATTAACCCATAAAAGCCCAAACAGCCATTGGCAACTAAAGCTTCTACTGATCTAAAAGGTTTAATACCTGTTGACCCACTCATCTTATCAATATTTGTGAATAATTGGTGTTAAATAGAGTTTTTCATCTTCCCATGGTCATCAGATATGACCCATTTGGACGTTCAGAGGCTCAGTAGTGAACATGGAAACGCCATCATCTTCTACAACAGTGATTCACCAGTAACACCCATGAAGTTGGATCAATGACAGTAGATGGACACATTTATTTTTATGTTCACTTCCTGATATCTTTGTTGAAAAAGTCACTTTTTCTTAAATTTTCTGTGTTTCCGATAAAAATAACATTGGAATTTACTCTGAGTTTTAATGAACATCTACATGATCAGTGAATTAAATGTAAGAAAATACATCATTTACATTGAAAAAATGCAAAATACTGGCAATAATATTACAATAAATGGTGATACATCACCTAAGAAAGGTTAAATATAGAGATAAATTCATTTGGGAACTGACACAAAAGTAGCACTGGGCCTTTATGGGTTAAACTATATATTGTGCGATTCCTCCAATATCTAAAATCTCACCACAGAAGTATTTCTACGGATGGACAAGAGCTTAATTTAGACATATGGGAGATGAGATTTCTAACTATGATAATATGACAATAAAAACCTGTTGTTAATTCTCCTGCAGATATATGCTGGACCCCAGGAAAAAACCCCATATCAAAATTCAGCCCCCATTCATCAGACCAGACCTCTCAGACAGGCAAATCACCATCAAGGTCAGCGACAACGGCATCCATGGCACAATCATCAGCTCCAAGGTGAGCTGTTGACAATTACTGCAGAGCTTTTCCCTCTGATTTCCATGTTATCCCAGCACCTGATCAGAATACTGACCGTTTTTATTGACATGTTTAACATTTTCTCTTGATTTGTGATTGGTATGTATTCCTAGTCATGCTCCCAGATTCCCATTTGTGCAGTAAGGCTCAGGGTGTTAGAGTGAAATAGGCATATGGACATGGATGTGTTCTCAATATATTGGACAGTTGTAGAATGAAGACAATTAATACTGTACTTTAAAAAAAAAAACAATGATCAGACTTACCATGACATGATTATGTCCTCTATACTGCCAACTTAAAATAATGGATACCTGTAATGCCTTGAAATTATTCCCTGGATTTAGCAACATTGGTTAAATTGGTTAAAACAGGTAACCCATGATCCCTTTAAGCACAGCAGATTTTGTCTTTATCTGTGTAAACTCATGCATCATAAGATAGAATTTAAGTAAAGAACATAATCCTGTTCCCTCAGAGAAAGCCTGATGATGTTTTATAAGATCATATTTTATGCTGTTGGTGATGTTAGGTTTTTGCTAACTCAGAAAAATTAAGAAAAACTCACCCATTTCTATAAAAAAAAATATTAATCATGAAAGTATTAAAATAGAACTAGTCAATTTAAAATGAACATGTACATGATTTTGTGGTTGTGTCACTCTCCATCCATCCCATTCTCATGTTCTACTTGTTTTGGATACTTTCAACTTGTTTCCTCTCTGTAGTCCAAATGCAGCTTGGATGGCCTGGATGAAAAAGAAACCCAGCCGCCGCTGCCACCCAAAGCTGACAGGTACAACCAGGTGAAAAACCAGCTGACATCCAGTGAAGGTGAGAAACAAATGAACATGAACTCCCTTTCTCTGTCAGTCATCAATCCTGATTCACTTTCCTGCCTTTGTTGCACCCAACAAATCTTTATAGATCAACAGTGATTTAGCTCAAGTTAAGCTTAATAGATGACCACCTCAGTGACAGACCAATGGCGTTATTTATGCCAAGCTGCAGAAAAGGCGTGAATTGAAGCATGGAGGCAAACCCCTTTTTTTTGCTACATCAGTATCACATTTGTAGCACGATGGAGAGATTTCTGAGTGATTCACCGCAACATGAATCACCGCCTTTTCTTCAAGTGGTGTGAGGCAGTGGTACTCTGCCAGAGGAGGGATGAGACAGGAATATGAGCTAGAATCTGGACTACAACTAAAATGAAACCTGTAAACTGCATGACAGGAAACAGGATCTATTACGGTTGTGGTTTAAAAAAAAAAAAGCCAAAAAAAAAAACAAAGAGTCTCATTCAGTTGTATTGTGCTGTTTTATACAGCTGGAATCAATAGTAAGAAATGCACATAACATGTAGTGTGAACCTCCTACAGCAGGTTCTCTCCAGAGGATCTCCAGTGTCATGGTGCATTATGTCAGGGAGTGAACACTGTCTGGTCTTTCATGCACCACTGCTACCACCTGGTGGTGCTTGTGAGTACTGCAGCTGCTTGAAAGTGGATTCTCCCCTCTTCGTCCAGCTGTAGCTCTGCACAAGTAATAAGTGTCTAGTTCTGATCTCCACCCTAAGGCCCAATTGATAAAACCTGATAAACATATTTGACATCACCTTGTTTTCAGACTGAGAGGTTGCAAAAGCTCAAAATGGTATAACCGCTGCACTTGGGACAGCGATTCACAATCATTACACATTATGACCTTTAACATGCTTTGTACTATTGTAAGTTTTGGACTTTTTATTTTGTTTTATGTTTTTTTTTTTTTTTTACTTTCTCAGCAGCTCAATGTACTTGTGTAGCTGTACCTTTATAACTTCAGGGCTTCCTCTGGTAATCCTGTGTTTGACATCACAGTGCTATGTACTCTATGTAGTCCCCTCAGGTAAAGTTTGTACTGCTGTCCTAGCAAATGCAGTCTAGAAAATATGCATGAAATGCTTAAAGTGTCTGCATGGAAGCCTTCATCTACTGATGATTTAACAGCAGAACAGCCCTAAATGCTGAAAACATGGTGAGAATGCACCCAGGACTGTCCATGGGTGTGGAGGTTGGGATTTAGGCCCTTGTTCTGTAAAAATAGACGGCTCAAATGTGTCGATGATAGAAACTACTCCCAACATCAGGGAGCTTCCTCCACACTCTGAACCTGTGATGGTGCACATAAACCCATTGTTTCTTGGATAAGAGAATTATCTTGGTTACTTGTATGTTTCTTTCCAAGCTGATTTGAGTTACATCTTGTATAATGAACAGTATCATATCTTTTATTTTCCGTTTTGTTAAATTATTGTTTTTTCTGTGTGTAGAGAGCTCTCTCTCTGGTAAGACCCACCCATCCACTCCAGCCATGTACAAATACAGACCATCCTTTGGAACCATGCCAAAAGTCCACTACCATACTGCTGGGGAGAAGGTAAGAAATGCTTTATCAGGCATTACTTACAGTACAGTATCCTTGGTAGTTCATGTCATGATCCTATAGTGTGAATAGCAGCTTTAAATGGACAGATTTACTGCCTGGTTAAAAACCTCACAACAGGAATTCAGTTTTGGTCAGACTGAACATGTTTCTGTTGACACTAAGACTAGAGGTCTAAAGAAGGAAAATCTAAAGAGGAGATGCATTGTTGTGTTTTACAGCTTAGGAAGGTTTTACAAAGAATGAATGCATATAAGCATTATGCTTCTACCTGAGCCTGTTCAGTCATTATTTGAGATACTATTTGCTAACTTTGTTTATACTGTCCATATCATTTGTACTTCTTCCATGCATGACTCAATAAATTAAATTGACAAGTAACTGTGTTCTGCAGATTGTCATGTCAGATGACCGTAAGAACTCTGCAATCTTAGAAGAGGGTGTCCGTGGTCATGACTACCGATCTGAGCCAAATCTGGACCTGCCTGAATACACCAACGCTCCCCTCCACCGCACCTTCCAGTCTTCTCCTCACCAGCTGGACTCTGAACCCATCAACTCCCGTTCACTCAGCCTGAAGCAGGGTCACCGGCGTCCAGAGAAGGGCCAGCTCCCGGCTCTACAGCCCCAGACAGTCACATCCACCCCCTACAAGAGTGTTTTCTCCCCCAACACTCTCTCCAATCGGAATGGTAGTCTGTCCTATGACAGTCTGCTCAATCCCAGCATTTCTCCAGCCACTGCCAGTGAGTGCATGGCCCACCGTGGGCTGCCGTCCATGGGCTTCCACTCACCCTACCTGCCCACCAAAATGTGCCACATCCGGGAGGCTGAAACGCAGAGGCACCAGGTTGCCCCCACCTACAGTCCAGTGATGCCACCCAGGGGAATGGGCAGGCAGTCCCCTCACCAAAGGGAAAGGGACCCATCCCCTGTGCGCTATGACAACCTCTCCCAGACCATCATGGCTTCCATTCAGGAGCGAAAGGAGATGGAAGAAAGGGAAAAGCGTCAGATGCTTCATGGGCGCTCCCAGACCCATATCTACGCCCAGGACTGTGGTGTGTTTGACGGTTCAGGGGGCTATGGGCTGCCCTCCAACACTTGCTACCCAGATGGGCCTCGTGGTCCAGGATCCAGGGGCCCGACACCCCCAGCCTATGGAGGCTCTAGGGACAACCTGATGGGGGTCGGGGTGGTCAGCTATGGCCAGAGAACCCCGGTGTTACGCCACACTGGGTCCACCTTGGGCCGTGCCCCTAGGACTTCCTCCAGCTCCCTGCACACAGACCACAGTAGCACCAACAGCAACCAGAGCAGGGCTACTGGTCATGAGGGCTCGTACCGTTCCCCGGCCCACCAGCCCCACTCCCCTGCCGTGCCCCGATCCCCCACCTATTCCCACCAGAAACTCTCCTACATTAGCGCCCATGAGAGGACAGACTCCCCTCGCCTGGGGGGCCCAAGGTATGAATCCTAACCACCGCTGTGGGACTGCATGCACTGTACTGAGCCAAGGGGGACGGGTGGGCGTTGAATGTATTCCCAGTGGAAGCCCCACTCCTTCAGCTGGACGCATTCAGCAATTTCTGGCCATAGTGTACCTCAGTCTAGTACTAACTGAGGCAATGTGTAGCATTTGTATCTGGTAAATGTTCGTCCAAATGTTACAGCCCATTGATGATATATAAATGGTATCTAAGTTCGCACTGTCTGGAATGAATTCTGTTGTTCAGTTGTTTTCAAAGATTTGCCTTTCTAGTTCAATAATCATCTTCTGTCTTTGTTCATGTATGTCAGAATAAAACTGTATAACTCCACTCATTTCTTTTTCTTTTGCATGCTTTTCATCCACCTAACATTTCCAAGTCCTTTCACTAACAAGTGCACTTTAAAGGTTCAGTGTGTAAGATATAGGGAGATCTAAGTACATGTTCTCATAAGTGTGTAATTATGTGAAAGTATGAAATGCCTTTTATATCACCATCAAATGAACAAACTGGGTACACTCTGTTGTGCCATCATGTTTCTACCATCATTCAACACTGACTTACCTTTTATTCTTCCACTATTTTGTAGTGGTTGGCATCTCTTGTTAAGGTGCATCACCATTCTTAGTTAATATCCATTTAAAAGACTAGACTAAACAAACCAAACACTGCTTTTCACGCTTTATCATCCACCATAGGGGAGGGTGAGGCAAGGGGTGTGCAACTGGATCCAATCTGCTCACTGCTACATACTGAACCTTTATTTACCCATATGTCTTTTCGGTTTTCCTCCAGACAACTCATCTGCATGCAGCCAAAACCCTTCCTGTCTACTCGTCCAGACTGAACATAGTAATCATGGTACAAATCTGTGTTGAATCAGTTTCTCTGTTTTCTCTTTCCATTCAGAGAGACCATGATAGTTAACGGGCAGATGGACTGCCACCCCAGTGCCCACGGCGCCCCCCTCAGCCCCAGTCGCCACAGTAACGTCAAAAAGATGACAGGCGTAGGAGGCACCACCTATGAGATATCAGTGTGAGGACGGATACCGCATCCAATGACAACCAACACCCTGCTACAAAGAGATTCTCTCTGTTATTTTTGTGAAGTCTAGATAATGACCAGTCAGGGGCATGTAGCACTTCCTGCTCGCAGGATTTGTCTGCTCTTGTGTGAGTCTGTCAAGCAAAATACCCATGTGTGTTTGTACCGAAGGGGCTGTCACTTTACACCGCCGCAGGCTGTAAATGTGGGGAGTGTTGTCATTATCATTTTGTGGTTCATCATCTTGGTTGTAAGAGTGAACAGTTCCACAGATCCCCGCTGTCATTACTATCATCTCTCAGCTGTGGTTAGGAAGCATATGTTGTTCCAAATGTCACACATAAACTTTACTCGAGCAGGCGCTGAAGGCTAAAATAAACACAACACACATAATATACACACTGACGTCCTCTCAAAGGTCTGCTGTGAGAAGTCTTTTCCAAATCAATTGACCTCAAGAAGTCAAGGTG
Source organism: Ostorhinchus cyanosoma (assembly GCA_029814465.1). Classification (NCBI taxonomy): domain Eukaryota; kingdom Metazoa; phylum Chordata; class Actinopteri; order Kurtiformes; family Apogonidae; genus Ostorhinchus; species Ostorhinchus cyanosoma. Next base: position 18,142,434 of record JAPTYQ010000030.1, on the reverse strand, counting down.
CTTCACATTAACCTGCACTGTTTGTCATCTCCGGCATAAGTGATGGAGGATGACGGTTAATTCACACCGACTGCAAGTGAAGGCAACACAAGACAAAGAGAAGCTGAGGGAAGACCACCTTAACATATCTGCTGGTTGCATTCCTAATTCAGCGAGAAAGATTTGCAATTAACGTTGATTTAACGTTGTAATTTACATTTTCTCAGGAATGACTGCAACCAGCAGAGGTGCTATAAATTCCTACATTGTGAATGTCTCCTTCGTCTCAGTTGAGTACAGTACATTTTTAGGGCTTATCCGAGTTTTGCTCAACCCCCTTTATTCCCTTCATAAAGATGCAGTACATTGTTACGTTCTTTTTGTTTTGTTTTGAGTAAAAGTCCGTTTCAGAAGGGTGACTAAGATATGACAGAAGCACTGAGCAGATACATGTACATTCTGGAAGATCAGAATACCTCATCCCAGTGCTTCTCACAGACTGTAGTCCAGCCTTGTGCAACCAAACTTTTCTGTTGTAGTTTGTTTGGTCTAAAAAAAAAAAATTAAAGTGGTTTAGTATGTAAGTTATGTTTGAGTCTATTTGTAATATAATCATAGGATTGGAGGTTTGTAAAGAAACAAGCCATTGTAACTGGTTAACTGTAACAAGAATAACTGATCACCCATTTATTATTTTGTAGTTTTTTTTTTTAAGTCAGTTTGTTTGCTTTTTATATACCCAGCCTTTCAAAAACTGTGTTTGATACATCTTTTTTATACAGATATTTAAGCCTGGAATGGATGTTTTGAGTGGAGTTTTTTTGTTCATAAATTATATTGAATTCAGTAATGAAATGACATCATGAACAATGGGTAAAACCATCAGTAAAAATGAAAAAAAAAACCAAACAAAAAAAATTGTACCTTGCAGTGTATAAAAAATTTACAATGTTATGTAATTATGAAATATGCGATACAGGAAGTGAAATCCTCAAGGCACAATATATATTTTTTTTAATTGGGAGTTATGTGGTTCACATTTATGTCTGACCCATAATGATTTGGTTTTTTAGTTGAGGATGTCATGAGGTTTTTGTGCCAAAAGTAGATGCACACTCCATATGAACACAACAAACAAGTGACGTCCAGATTTTGGTGACTTCCTTCAGCAGCTGTCTGGTACAGCCCAGTATTACTACATGCCACTAGGAGTTAAAATGTACCTTTTTAATTGTCATTTGAAGTAACGTTTATTACTTTTGAGTTCACTGTTACCAATGGAACATGGCAGAACATGGATATGAAGAAGTGGTGAATTTGGTCCATTTAAACTTGCATTAAGAATAAACCATTGTTGCCTTTTAAGAAGAAAAGCTGGTTTACACAGAATGAAATGTAACCAGTGGAGACCATAGAATCTGGGAGTGACATCGGTGCACGAGCAAGGGGCTCAGAGTAGGTAATGTTTTGGGAGAAAGGACAACAAACAAGGTAATAATGTAAAAATGCATTACTTTTTTTTTTCTAACTTGCCATGAAATTCCTTTCTCTGGAAATCTGGAGTGTAAAGGCACGTGGCTGTGGCAGAGTCTGGTGAAAGTGGACATCTTTTGGCCTTAACATAGTCTCTCTGTTAAGGTCTCACCCAGCTGCCTTACCATGAATACAAGTGTCAAGGAACAGGAGAAAGGTTTCTTGTTAAGTTTGTGGTATACAGGGCTACTTTTTTCATCACCTCCGAGTGCTTGTGAACCACCTAATGCACCATCATTAAATACTTGACACTGTTACCTACTGAGATACTTTTCAAAATTACCTAAACCTGGTGTATTAAGACCTACAGACCCTGTTTGACCACATATTGAACACTATCGATGTCATTCCCCCTTAAGATTACTGCCATAAGTCTGTTCTTTTTTGGGATGGACATCACTGCAGGTCAGGGACCATTCCTGACATTCAGTAATGAACCTCTTAATATCAGCCACAAACTGGTTTTGTTTTCTGAAACTAATAGAAAGTTCAATATGTATTAAATATAGAATATACTATAAATGTACATGCGTTCCTATTTTTGTGAAGAGGAAATATTTCCCAATGACTGAACAGAGTAAATAAAGTTTCCAACTCTTTGAGTGAATGAGATTCTTTTCAATTCATGACAATGTTCATTCATTTAAGTCGTGCACAGGTAAACTGATGCTTTTTGGGTTTTTTTTATAAGATTAATGCAAACATCTGGTCTTTGACAGCTTTTATTCGAAGGTGGAGGAAACATTTCAAATCATTTGAGTGCAAATGAAAAGCAACATTTCATCCATATACATGTATTTACAGATGCACTGGCACTTAGATGCACTTTAGAGGCAAGGTTAAGAACTCAATTAGTGGAAAGGAGACGATGGTGAGCACACAGATCAGATAGGGCACACTCCATTACATATACTCAACATGCTTTAAGTCTGGGAATGTTATGATTTAACAAATACAAACTTTTCCTGATGAGGAACTTAAGTCAGAGAGTAGCTGCACCAAACTCTGATGAACCGTTGACTTTGGACTTAATGATTTTCAGATTTAAAAAAAAAAAAGAAAAGAAAGAAGAAATGCTTCACTAAGTGCATCTGATCCCCATCAGTCAGCTATCAATGGACGCTGCAGTCTGCAACACACATCAGATGGCCGCTTTACTGTCTGGAGTGGATTCCTCTTCAAACCAGTTCCCAGCAGAACTGGTGAAAGGAGGAACTTAAAACTATTTCTACAAGGCAGCCACTGACAAGTCTTCATTTACTTGCTGTTTCTAACAGTGGAAGCATGGACAGTGGACAGGGTAAGAAGGCCTGCTGAGATACATCATGGGGTTGAATATTTATAATGTACCTCCATAATGCCTGGTTCTTGACCCTATACTGCTAATAAGCAGGTTACATTATTCTCTCCCGCTACAAACAAACTCTGCTTCAGAATAACAAAAACAAAACAAAAAAAAATACCCCAATGTGGGAATTATCACTATCACAAGCCTCTTTTCACAGTTTGTCAAAAGTAACATTGAACTGTAGATGACATCGATGGAAAGCATGGCATTCCATGGTGCAAAGAGGGGGAAAAGGAAGGGGAGGGAAGGGCTTTTCTTAAATTCACTATACTGTTTTTTTCTCCCAGTGGCATCAAGGACTTGTGATCTTGAGGCAAAACAGATAATAAAAATAACTAATATGCAAGTGTCCAAATTCAGTTCATTTAGAGTCTATTGTAGAAAAAGAGGAAAAACTGATAAATTGAAGATCAGCAAAGCAAGTTCTTGGTTCTCAATTCTTCTCCTCAGCCTTCACCTCTTTTTTCTCTTCTTTCTTCTCAGTCTCCTTTTTGTCCTTCTTTTCCTCTGATGCCTTGTCTTTTACAGAGAGTTCCTCTAGTTTCTCTGCCACTTTGTTTGCGCTATCAGTGTTGCCTGTGGAAAACCACCAAAATGTGCAGTCAACCAAAAACAATTTCATCTTTCAAGTCATCTTAATTATCATATATGCCTTATGTGATTCCAGCTTCTCGTGTAGACACTAATTTTTCAGATCTCATCCTAATGTAGCAGAACAAACTGACACCAGCCTTTCAGAAAGCCAGTAATGTGTTAGATTCTGCATCGTCATGTAGCAGACAGAAAAAGTCCCTAGCTGGAGTCGGCAGCAAAGAACAGAGTGTGTCTGCAAACTCAGCAAGAGGAAATTAAATTATGTTTGAGTATCCTGCGCCTTCTTCATTTTTAACAATGCGGGATACAGGGGAATTAGAGGACAGGGGATTAAAATAGACCATTTAATAGACTTAACACTATGAATGTTTGTAATATGTAAAATAAAATTAGAGCCCTTGTGGCAATACTATTGATGCCGATTCACCACAAGACCACATATCTTCAAAAACAAATCCATGTTTGGCTACACTTCTAAGACAGACAAGTTTAAACATCACCTAAATAAAAAAATGCTATACATGTGTAATTTTTTCATACCCGTTTCCTTGAGATTTTTTCTGACCTCCTCCTTGCACTCGTCAAACTTCACCTTGAATTTCTGAGCATCTGTAGAAAGAATAAAGCTTTAGGGTAAAATCACTATGCAATGGCAATGCAAAGAATTACTACATGACAGCTGGTTACCTGATTGATGGTTCTCATAACATACTCGATCAGCTAGTTTGATTTTTAGAAATTTAATACAGGATTACTTACTTTCTGCATTTAAAAAGCGTATTGCCAGTAGTTCAGGTTTGGGGCATTCATCAGCATAATCTGCTAGTGTGTTCCACACCCAGGCTCTGTCACTGCCAGCATTGGGTTTGAGCTCCATCAAAGGTACAACTATGGTGGATAAAGTTAACAAATGAAGGTGTAAATAAAGCATAAACACATCACTGACAAAACACACAAGGCTTTGATATTGACAATGACACCAGTAAAGATGTAAGAATCATTCTTTTCCATGTGCACTATTGTTCCCTGTATCATACATACTGTGATTTTGACATGGACTTTGTGTCTGATGCATGCTACTCACTGTGATGATTGGCACAAATCTTCAGGGTTCGGTCTCTCCTCATAAGGAGGCGAATTGTGCCCTTCTCTTTGTGTTTCAGCAGCTTGACATCACCAGTTCCTCTCTCTTTCCACTCTGGGGGGTCGTTCTCAGAGGCAAAGCGATACAGTTTGGCCCGCCTGTGAAAATATCAGCAAACGCTTAACAAGATACTACACATAAAATATTAAATTCTAAAAACATAATAAGTCATAAAATGTATGACATGACTTGTTCAAATGATCAAAAAAATTATTAGATCAACTTACATTTTGAAGAGTTCCTCTTCATCCTCTTCTAATGTTTTCACATCCTGCTCAGGAAGGGACACAATTGGCTCAAAGTGGGGATCATGATTTGAGTCCTCTGCATTATCTGCAGTAGTGTCGTGGTCATCCTGGTCCTGAAAATAATACAATTCAATAAAAACAAATGAGAAAACTGAACTTGAAGGAAATAATGTGACTTGCAACTGTAGAGTGTAACACAGAGTGTAGTACAAGTTAAATCATTGTGATTCTTTAAAACACCAGAACAAAGTGAGTACTGACAACTGACCCACAGGCCATGAATGCTTCAATAGAGGGATTTGAGAGCTCATTGGTTAACTATTGCTTTTGTAAGGGGAACTGGCTGAGCCTTTTGTAAATGGATGATGCTGAGCAAAGCATCTTTACTGTCATTTAGAGATAGGAGTCCACACGCTACTGTGTATAAGATAATGTGGCCCTAAGAAACACTAAAGGAACATGCTTCTCTTAAAAATGCAGTTAGGATCCTTACACGAAAAAAACGACATGTACGTTCAGTGTCTTTACTAAAGTCTTTTCCAAGTGAAAAGCCATTACGCTGACATGATACAAATGCAGGCGGGAGAATTTTCTTTCTTCTGACCAGAAAACTCCGAGCTTTTGCTAGTTAGCGTCATAGCAACTTAGCTGTCTCACAATGTAATGATGAAGTGTCTCAGACTTAGCTTGAAGAGGCAAGTTATGCGTCAAAGACTACACATTAAAGAAGGATATTCAGTAAGGTCACCGGTGTGAACATGAAGCAAACTTAATGGATGTTTGCTCTTGGTAATATTATTGTTTACTTCGGTAACAGTAGCGGATACTTTTTCCAAGTTACATTTTCTGAGACAACTCACTGAAGTTATGCTAGTCAACTAGGCCTTTAACTAGCAGGCTAACATGAAGCTAATGTTTCATCCTTTATCCCCACGATGTGCGTGTCTACACATACAACAGCTTAATTACTAGCTATTAAAGTAATATAATTTTTGGCTGACAGTCCGATTCGATTTGGCTTGCTATAATTGTCCGTCCTGGATCTTAACCTGGAATCAGAGACTGCGGAATTCTGCTATAAAAGCTATATTAGCCAACTAATGTTAGCAACTAGCAGACAAAGGCAAGAAGAAATCCTGCTACGTTCATTTACCGTGAAGGATAGACAACACGAAGCTGATAGTTAACCCTGTCCATATGACTGACAACCCAGTTTACTGTGTTTTTCATCAGTGTTGTAGTAACTCTCATCACAGCCGGCAAATAGAAAAGAGTGCATGCTAACATTCTGACTGCTGCTCACTTTACACTACTTCTGAGGTCGCCAACATTACCTTCAGAAACACGCGGAAGAGTATAAAGTCACTAAATTTAACACAGTAACTTTCCAACTTGCCTGCCAGACACTTCCTAACCTCTTCTAACACCCCGTAGTCTAAAAAACCAAACCAGTTAGCTTTTCTAGCATCACGAAGCAGGGCATTATTGTCGGCATTTTTGGCTCGCAGCTCCCCCTACAAACTTTGACGAATTATGACATCTAAGACATCATCTTTGGCAATAAATTCCAAATCGAAAGCAAAGATAATGCGGTAGAGTGTCTAATATGTGCGAGCTCACCTTTTGGTCTGCCATATTAATGTAGATGTTTTTAGATTATGGAAGTTGTGTGATAGATTCAAATCCTAAACTGGCCACCGTTTCCCTTCAGCTACTCCACTTCCTGCTACAGCTTTCGCGCGCCGAATTTCTTACGTATGCCCGCGCCCACAGCGTGACAGCGCGCGCATCGGTTTCCCTTTGGCTACATGTTCAGGACGCGTTTTCTGACACTTTTACACCAAATTTCATAAAGTCTAGAGGCCGACGCAGCATATTCTACATTTGTTCAGGGCTCGATATGTCTTCATTATCTGTATCTTCTCAGTGTGAAGTATTTTGCTCAAGAAGATGGTGTACATTTGAGATACAACTCAAGTACCTTCACTGTATACAGCACTACTATTCCACTCCATCTCAGTAGCAAATAATACACTTTTTACTCTTTTTTCGGTTTTCATCACTTTGAACATCCAGTGAAAACTCAGTTTTTCCAAATATGTGAATGCTTGTCATAAATAGAAGGATTCAATATTTCTAACAGTTGCCACTTTAACAAACTTTGGAAGCTAACATCACATTCTACATTAGTTAAGGCTTTGTAATATCTATGGATACAATGCAAAGCAAAAAAAAAAAAGAGAGAATTTGTTTATATCTTTAAATAACATACTAATAAGGGGTTAATAACATTTCCCAATGCTACAATATTATTAGGAGGCAATTTTAATATTATCCTGGATAATACAATGGATAAATGGCCTCCGGGTCTATCAAACAGGACAAATACTAATCTTGCTGCATTTATAGATACATTTAATCTTGAGACTAAAACACCCTGACAATATGACATTTACCTGGAGTATTAAAACTGGGTCAAGTCAATCAAAAACTGGTTTCTGGTTGATTTAATCCAAATAAGTAGAAATACACCCCACCCCTCCTACAGATCAAAAGGCTATTTCAAAATTAACTCATCAACCTACGAATCAAATTTAGTGACTTAGTCAAATCCAAAAGAGCAAAAGAATTGAATGTAGTCTCAAGAATCACCTATTTATCTGGTAAAATACGTGGTACATTATCTGAGGAAGACAAATTAGAACTTTCTAACTTGCAAATTCAATTAGATGAAATGTTTAATCATAAAGCCAAGGATGCATGTGTAAGGTCCAGAGTCAGGTGGCTTGAAGAAGGGGAAGAAAACTCATTATGTTTTCAGTCTAGAAAGATATTACTCAAATAGAAATATCGATAAATTGAAAGTTGAGGGTGTCCTCAGAGAGGATTATAATACACTTAATAATTTTCTGAACCCGCTTTATCCTCACTAGGGTCACAGGGGTCGCTGGAGCCTATCCCAGCTACTCTATGGGTGAAGATGGGGTACAGGACACCCCCCCCCCCCCTCTTCATTTTCCTAATGACACACAAATGCATACAGAAATGTAAAAAGGACATGCAGAAATCTCAAATTGAGAAGCAGGAGTAAATAGACTTGGAGAAAGAAAGAAAGAAAGAAAGAAAGAAAGAAAGAAAGAAAGAAAGAAAGAAAGAAAGAAAGAAAGAAAGAAAG
>JAPTYQ010000030.1:18122063-18134313 GCA_029814465.1 Ostorhinchus cyanosoma | reverse complement strand
AAAGAAAGAAAGAAAGAAAGAAAGAAAGAAAGAAAGAAAGAAAGAAAGAAAGAAAGAAAGAAAGAAAGAAAGAAGCCATAACTAGAAAACAAAGCAAAAATAAATGTAAGGATAAAAATCAAAGAAGGAAAAATATAAATAAGACCAAACTAAATAAATAAATGGCATGGAAAACGAAATGTTAAAGTAAATAACTAGGGTTTTTAACACAAAATTACATTAAAACTGTTAGAAATGACAATAGAAACAACATATTCTTGTCACATTTTACAGATAACTTTGTAAAAAATGCCTTTTACATTTTTTTGTATCATGTATAGGCACATAAATTAATTTATCAAGCCATTTTTGTATGGCTTGTTATATGAGCATAGTATACTGGGACTATGTTACAATACTAGTCCTCACACTGAGTTTAATTAAAGTGTGAGTGGGAGCATTTGGCAGAAATGCAAAGCAAAATCTTGGATGCAGAACAGGCTTCTCATTTTTCCATATTTCATACCTTTTTTTTTGCCTAAGGTGCTTTACTGTCATCTTCTATATCTATTAGAGCTGTTATCTCCTTTAAAAGGCCTGGAACCAAAGACGAAGACCACAGACAAACCAAACACTGACTAAAACCTGATTAAATGTTTAAATTGCATAATTTGGTACATTTAGTGCAAAAAACTTTATATATGAGTTTATTTTAGTATCTGGCACAGCTTTTTAGACCCAATAATAAAAGAAAAATTTTGACATATTTCCCCCCCAGGATGTACCTAATGATGACCTCAGGTAAATGCAAAAAAGGATTCTCTTGCTCTGAGCCATCCCAAAATTAATGAATTTTTAATAAAATATTGGGTCCAAAAATAGGACCAAAATTGGGACTGGAAAAGCTACCTAGGTGTCGTACATTTGATCTGGAAAACATGGCTGTAAATGATCTTATATGGTGCTATATTTAAAGACACTGTGTTGAATTTGATGATCCTAGTGGTTTTTCTAATCCAGACAGGCAGGTTTTTCATGAATCTCTCTTATTCCAGGTTTTGCGTATAACCCATCGTGTCCATTCGCGTTACCTGTGGAACCTGCCTATTTAAACACATAAATCACAAGTGATTTCGCAAAAATGGCCATTTTTGTGAAACACTCTGCCTTGTATATTTACTTCGAATCCCAAAATGCACCCAAAATGAGAATAGAAAATCTTTTTAAAAAAATTGTTGTGTAATTTTCAGGTTCTTTTTAGTGGGTGATGTATAAATGCTATAAATAAAAAATGAACAAATGCTGTTTGAACACATATACTGTACAGTAAATGTATCCTGCACCAACATGACTTGGCATCAACTTTAATTTACATTACTGAAAAATTTGTGTCAGGTCCGTGTTGTTCACCATTTTGGCTATAAATGTACTCTCTCTATATAAAATATAATTTTTAAAATATATTTTTTTCATTGACACCGACGGTGATAAAGTGATGTATTCTTGATATAAAGTGTAATTGGGTCTCATTACACCTGGTCGCAGGTGATTAACAATATATATATAAATAGGAATAAAAGGAGGAATGTGTCTGAAAACAAAATTGTTCCAACTATGTGGGCAACAGTGTATGCAAATAATGGAGAAGAGGCAAGATATGTAACAAGACAAAAACAACATAAAAGACTGAGGAAAATGAAAATCATGTAAAAGACATTACATGAGGTAACATGAAAAACAGGAAAATGACACAACAGTATGAAAATAACACAAAATATGCAAAAAGATAAACCACAACAAGGTGAAAGTGATATAAAAGATATAACAAGGACAATTTTGTAAAATATTTGAAAAGGGGACAGGATCATATTAAAAAAATGTAAGAAGACAAAACTAAAGTAACAAAAGACTCAGACATACTGTTTTAATGGTGGAGTAAATAAAAATGTACTAATCAGGGCAATTCATGATGCATTTTTGTATATTTCAGCCCCAAGGAGACATAAAATAGTTTTTTTGGGTCTTGGGCTGAAAAACTTCAGGAACCACTCTTCTATATTTCTAGCAGTGTGTGAAGGTGAGTTTTGCATCTCTACATTCTGTCCTAAAAATAATATATCTCTTTTTAAAAAGTATCTCAGTACACATGAGCCTTAAAAGTGCTTTCAAGTCCTGACTTCAATAAACACATGCACTCTGAGTTTATAGGCACACGTGTGCACTCATAAGTTTCAGTGACTTCTTTGGATCTAGGTAATATTTTCTCCTTTGTATCCACGTTCAGGCTTGATGACACTGATGTCCCGCCCTTTTCCTTTACATCCCCTCGGTCTTTTTTCCAGTAGGTAAACAGTAACTGAAGCAGGTCTTCCTAGACCAGTCCTTCAGGTCTGAATCTGTAATCACTCTTAGATCTCAGACATGAAAAACTTTTATACGTCTTTCTTAAAATGCCCTGTGAGGTGCCAGGTTCTGTGTAAAATGATAGGATGTTGACAGAAGAGAGAAAAGTTTGGGGAGAAATAACAACTTGTCATCAGGAGCATCTTTAAAAGAATGCAAAAGAGAATTAAGAAAGTAAGCCAAAGCATCCAAAACACTCATCCTGTATCATCAACTGTGCAGGGTCAGAGGTAATGACTGTTTGTTAAGAATAGGACTCATCAAGTGCATAGATTCAAGGCCTTTTTAACATAGAGAAGACCCTTTATATCAATAATTGTGGACAGTATCACAAGAAAGTTAAGAGTTTTGATCCACTATTTACTTTAGGTGATAGACCTCAGTCCATGTTGGATTCTGTTAACAACCCTTTGGACACCCTCAGGGCTAATGTCCTCTGCATTCATACTACTGTACTGAATGATCAGATATACCTTCACTTCATGTGTACACTACCGCCGTATATTTTCATGATATAAACATATGCACAATACATTTATTTATTAATTTACTGGCCAAATTAACAAGTTTCACTATGAAATTAAACATTTTCACCCCAAGAAGTTGTGTAAAGTTCACAAACTACTATTTGTGAACACTGCACAGCATACTGACTAAAGGGCTGACAACTTCTCAAAAACCTTTGGAATGAGATTTGGTGACCTAAATCCATTCACATTCATAATCTACTTCCTGACTTCACAAGTAAACATGGGCTGAACAATCAGCTCAGACTGACCAACAAAGCAGCAAATCTGGGCTCAGCTGTACACCAGAAAACTGCTGCTGAACCGAAACGACTGCTGATATACCATCAAAGTATAATTGGAGCAGATTTATAGGTAGATTCATGGTGGAATATATTTGTATTAATATTACTGATTGAAACAAAATGCTATGTTGTGAATAATTGTTGCATTATTTAGTCAAAAATGAAACAGTATTATTGAAGGACATTCATTCTGCATTCAGGGCCTTTTCCCACCACAGTCAAGGGTGTCAGAATTCTACATACAGACCAATGTGATGGCCAGTAAAATAATAGCATAATAACCTATAAATAATGACAACTATAAAATGTTCTTCTTGGTTTACTGTGAAGAAAAAAACCCCAAAACATTACACTATGAAAATATTTACAAGAAGAGAGTATCCTTTAACAATACAATACTAATAGATACATAAATAAAAGTACATACAAACAACCTGAAATGTACCATTTTAACAATATTCCGTCTCTTCCTAAATGTTTTTTGTATTTGCGCTTCTTTGTACTATTAACTTGAATCGTGTACATGGAGCCGCATAGAGCTTCAAAATGTCACTATCTCTTTAAGAAAGTTCAAAGTTCACATCTCCACGTGGTTAAACCAACATGGCGGCGCCCTGCACAGTTTGATGAGAAATGCTGCAGATGGAAAATTTACCTTAAGGTAAGATTCTTTCAGACTTTCTGTGCATAATTTGACATGTAGAGGTGTTACTGTCACTGCTGCCACTCGTATAAGAGTTAAAAAAGTGTAGAAAAAACCCTAAAACGAATCATCTTTTTATTGACGAATTAATACATGATGGGAGTCATTATGTTCTGTAGACGTCACATAATGCTGTGTTTATTACACAGTTCTCTCACCAACAAGGTTTTGTGTTTTATGTCTTATGGGTCAGGTCAAGCATTGACATGGTTACATGTGTGGTGTTCAATGAGCTCTAACTTTACATATAACCTATATTAATGTGTGGTACATATTTCAGTTGGTGTTGAAAGTACTTCAACATAGTGTAAGGCTCAGAAGTTAAGATAATTTATGTTGAAGAAATGGAAGGTTTAACAGTGTAGTAAAGTACAGGGAATCAGCTAATTCATATTTGTTAAAAATATATTTACATCGTTTACCCATTCATAATTGCAGAAATATTATTTACACACTTTTTTTAAAAATCATAATTTGTATATAGACAGCTAAGATAATTGTTGAATCTGCCGAAGTCACATTTCCCGAGCTGAGTACTGCTCGCTCCTGATTGGTTAGTTTTGCTCATGTGAGGAGATGTATCAGGAAGTGTTGTGGTGCTCTGGTGTCTCATTCATAGAGTGAACCATTAACCACCAGCGAACCCTCACGTTACAATAATAAGGCTGATGATTGCATATTATAAAATTTTTGACCTAAAATGCCCGAGAGCCACGGACCACAGTGAGATCTCGTCCTTACTGGAATGCCCTCAATAACATAATTTCAGCAAAATGTCACAAATTGTGACAACGTTTACACTAAAGTGCTAAACATGCGTTTTCCAAAGGAAATTCACTTTTCATTTGCCTATGATGTGTTAAATAACATATTAAGCTACACTGATGTCAACATTTAGGAAAATATATTTTAAACATTTGGACATATTGACAGATTTCAAGCAACACGGTTTCCATTCTTGATGATCTTATGATGCAAGGACCAATGTGTCTAGAAAACAAGTCAAATATTTTGAATACATACATTTATCATACATCACAGGAATAAGATAACAAATGAGTGCATACGGAATAGAATAAAAGATTTTTTTTATATATTTCTCACAGATGTACATGTTCCCTTTTGACCTGACCCTCATAGAGATAGTTTCAGTTATACAGTTTGTGACGCAAACTAGTGGAAGAAATAATCACTTCCTTTAAAACTGTTTTAGCATTTGCAACCAAATGTAGTTTCGAGGTAAATGTATTGCTTTAGTTCCTCTGACTGATGTGTAATTATATGTGATGTCATGAGATTACTAGTAGTGAAGCATCAGTGTTGTTGCTGCATGTAAGTGTTTTACATCAGTGTAGGGGTCCACTGATGTAAAATGTTTGGCCAATAGTTAATGTTTTCTCTTTCTTTATTTTGTTGTGTTATGTATCTTCCCTAATAATGAAATCTCTATTATATATGGGCCTGACCAAGCAAAAGTAAACATCAGGGTCAATTTCTTTTTCTCTAAAACAAAATTCTTGAGTACTGAGCATGAAAGATGTATATCCCTAGTTTCTAAAACTGTGTTTGTTTAATTTGTACCTGGATTACAATTGGATATATAAGAAAATAAATGAGAATATAGTGCAAATTAAGAACAGTAAAGGTTGTAAATGAATGTATTCAGCATAAATTCAGAATGTAAATAGCAATGTGTAAATAAATGTTCAAAATATATGCCTGTCTAATCTTATATTTCATAATAATCTAATACTATAATGATTTTGAATTTTTTTTTATCATCAAAACAGCAGAAATATGTGTATTAAATGTAGTAATGAAATATATGTCACCAAAGACTGAATTTTACCTGTATCTTAATAAAATCTTTGGTTATTATTATGGTGCATCACACAGAACAAACACCTCACGCCATTAGTTTTTTCGATTCTCACTTTATTACCATGAATTAATGTCTTAAAACTAAAATAAACATGATACCAGTTTCATTTTTGGATATAAAGTACTCTCATGTCTTAAGTAAAAGTGTGGTGTGCTAAATATGTACACTTCCCTTGAGGACCAGCATTTTTGGCATTTTTTCCAAACCTTGAATAACTACGGTACATTTTTCCTCACTCTGTTACTTTGTCAGTGATAATAAATTCAAGTTTTTTATTAAGTCTGGGGTTATTATTCCTTAATGGCATTTTAAAGTACTTGCTTAGACCTACAATTTGAGCTATTATGGTTGCTGCTGAATACATTTTTAAAAACAGATATGGAGTTATTAGTATTGCTGCACAGTGCTTTTTCTCTCCATTACTCGCTTGGTCAGGTCCATTATATAGTTGCTATTCTAAAGCCTTTCAGCCCATCATCACACCGTCTAAGAAAGAACATGGATTAAAATATATGAATGCATTAAAAAATAGCAATAATTATTCAACACCAAAATTATCTTCCTTTGCCATCAGTTAAAATGCATATCCACCACTGATATTGCTTGTTTTCAGCAAATATCAGCTGATACCAATGCCTGGCTAGGATTCATTCTACATTTTTAACTAGTTTTGTATACGGGGAACAGGGGAATCTGAGGGATCATCACATGATTGATGGGAGAGGACAGAAGATAAACTTTTGATACAGGATCTGTTATCAGTTTTGGATTCACCCTTTCCCTCCTCTAATCTCTACCTTTTCTCTCAAAATTTTTGAGATTGTCATTCATTGAAATGTAACTAAATGTTGGAATATTTGAAAGAAAATAATTTTTTGTTGCACTTTTATGAGTGTATGGAAATCTGAAATGTAAGCCCACTAAACACTGCTTTTGAAATGCAGAAACAATTGGAAACAACTTTAATTTTTAACTGAGATATATTTTAAAAGTTAGCCTGATTAACCACTTCGTAAAAGCTGTTAAATTGAAACTAAAGTTGTCAAATAAATATAAAACTAACTTCTGATATGCTGTAGAGTGCTAGTAGCTGAGTAAATGTGCTTAGTTACTTTCCATCTCTGCTGACTGACAGTAATGCAAGGTCTTAAGAATGTTTCACAGCAAAGTAACTTTCATCATTTGTTTCTTAATGCAGGAGCATCAGTCTACAGATTACAGTTTATTTGTTTATCACATGAAATGGCAGATGTGAGTGGGAGCCCTGTGGCTGAAACGCCAACCTCAAAGGAGGAGGGGAAACCTGAAGACCTGCCCCTGGACCCCTCTGATGATGCCAAAGCTGAGGGGGAAAATGAGACATCAGACCCCAGCATGTACCGTTACATCAAACAGGACCTCTTCACCTCTGAGATCTTCAAAGTGGAGATAAGAAACCTGCCTAAATTCATCGGCTTTAATGACCTGAAAAAGTTCTTGGCCAAACACAGCCTCAACCCACACAAAATCAAGCTTTTTGGCAAGCAGACGTTTGCTTTTGTTACCTTTAAGAATGAGGAGGAGCGTGACAAGGCAATGAAGATGGTACATGGTATGCAGTGGAAGGGCCAGGTCCTGAGCGTCAGGCTGGCCAAGCCCAAAGCAGACCCCATCCTGAGGAAGAGGAAACAGGAGGAGGGGGAGGGCACGGGAGGGCAGCCCCCATCTAAGAGAACAGAGGGGAGTGAGGAGGAAGAGCCGCTAAATGTCCAGATAGCCAATGTGGTGACTCCTCTGTGGAATGTGCCTTATGAGGAGCAGCTGAGGAGGAAGGAGCAGGAGGTGGTGGGCGTTCTGCAAAGACTGGCCAAGTGAGTGATTCCAGAGAGTCAGCTTTTCATGACCTCATCACCTCAGAAAACCAGCTCAGTTTTCATTTTTTTTTATTCTAAGGGAGGAGAATTGTCTCAGTTCATATTTTACCTTTGTGTCATTAAAAACATCAAATGTAAACAAATTTGGAGGTTTTCGCTGACCAGGAAGTGTATGAAAATTGGAAACGGTGAAAATAATTTTACTAAGGTTGCTAGACAAATGTAACACAATAACAAGCACAATATTTAGTCTTGACATCTAGCGAAATAGATGTTATTCAAAGTACCATAAAATGAAAAAATCTAAAAAAGTATTGGCATTACAATCAAAAATCATACAGAAATGTCTTCTGTGGTAAAAGCTTCCCTGTTTCCTTTTCAGAGAAATTGGCAGCACCAACAAAGCCATGCTACCATGGCTGTTTGCACAGAAAGGGAAATACAACAAAATGTGTTGTTCTCTAGAAAACATTCGACCATCTCCAACTCAGGTAAATTCTTTTTTTATTTTATTTTTTTATATATACAGATTAAGAAGCTGCTTTACTGACTGACTCTAAACCTGTCACTGTGTCTCGGTGTGTATCATGACAGACGGAGTACAGGAACAAGTGTGAGTTCCTCATTTCAGTGGGTGCAGATGGTGAGGACAAAACCATCGGGTTCCGTCTAGGAAAATATAAAGGGGGTTCCTGTGCCGTTGTTGGGCCTGCAGAGACGTGCCATGTCTCAGCTGAGGCTAAGAGAGTTGTCAGCGAGTTTCAGAAGTTCATCAGGTATCGTTAAATGTTCCATAGTGTGAACATATATATGATGTAAACTAGAGCCCAACCGATTAATCGGTATCGCCGATTTATCAACATCGGCCAATACGCAACCAACGTATTAACTTTTTGCTGCGCAGAGATTCTGTCATTCACTTATATAAGATTATTATAAAGCGTTCTAAAGTTGTGTTCATTATCTTTGTGAGATAAAGAAAGGTGCCAAGTAAATTCACATGTCCACCATTATCTAATATAAGACTATTATACAGTATTTTAAAGTTGTGTTCATTATCTTTGTGAGATAAAGATGCTACTGTTAATTCACATGTCCATCATTTTAGGCTATTAAAAATTGTGTTTATTAATGCTCTTATTTCATATATTGGCTGATATATCGGATATCGGCCAATATATCAGATATCAGCCAATATATCATCTATCTGCTTTTTTTTTAGCCCCCAATATTGGCATTGGCCCCAAAAATCCCACACCGTTCGGGCTCTAATGTAAACCTAGAGCTCCAGGTCGATTCATTCTGAAGAAAAGTCAATGTGAACTTCAGGTAGAGAGTTAAATGGAATTTAAAATGTATGTACACCCCTAATTTCATTTTTCTCATATATCATACAGGACGACGCCTTATTCTGTGTACAGTCCCGAAACATATGAAGGACACTGGAAGCAGCTGACTGTACGAACTACAAGAACTGGACAAGCCATGGCTGTTGTGTTCTTCAACCCACAGGTAATAAAAACACATTTGTACCTCTGATGGGAGCCCCTGTTGTCCACTGCTGGCTAAGATCTGTCGAAGACGGAGATTTATTCTGTTTGGTAACTACGAATCAGCTTCCACATTGTCTTTTTTTTTTTTTTTTTTTTTACGGCTGCATATTCACCTGAATGACACCCTTAAATCATCCTTGCTTTAGAAACTTGAGGAAGAGGAGCTTGATACTTTGAAGACCTCCATGAGGAAGTACTTTACAGATGGAGAAGGAAAAGACAGTGGCGTAACCTCTCTTTACTTTGTCAGAGAGGGTCAAAGGTGAGGGAGAGGGGGAAAACCTGGCTCTGCATCTAAGCTGAAATACGCAGTAAACACTAGGGCATCGTACTGGACAGCATATCTGTTAAATATCTAATATACACTGCCCAGCCAAAAAAAAAGTCACAGATGCAACATATTACTGCATCATCTTTGGTTCTGATTACGTCACATGTTTTTGCCACATAATGCTTATGTAGTGTCACAATAAGGTTGATTATATTTTTTCTATCCATAGTTGCACTAATTTTTGATTATTGATGATGGAGTATCGAAACGCTGCGTCAAGTCTTCACATCCCAAATTAGAGTCTAGACTTTATGGAGGCTAATCCATGTGTGAAAATGATGTCTCACTCTCCCTGAACCATTCTGTCACAAGCCTGATGATCCTGATCAATCCTGGCACCGTCTAACCTTTATGATGTTAAAAACACGAGAGGACACTGACTGTAGTTAGAGTTAAATAAACAGCCTGGACAAAAAAGTAACTGCCTGGATGTAACTAAGCAAATAGTTCAGATCCTTCCATGGGTAAATACTGCAGTGGTTAATAATGTTTCAGCTGGAACAGGTTATTTAACTCTAACTCTAAAGATTGGACGATGCCAGGAGTGATCAGGATCATCAGGCTTGTGACAGAATGGTTCAGGGAGAATGAGACATCATCTCCATAAAGTCTAGACTCTAATTTGGAATGTGATGAAGACTTGATGCAGTGGTCTGATTCATCATCTGTAACCAAAAATTTATGCAACTATGGATGGAAAAAATATTATGAACCTTATTGTGAAACTACATAAGCATTATGTGGCAAAAAAAGATGGGACAGTGAATGTCTCCTGTAATCAGAACCAAAGGTGGTGCAGTCAAATATTGCATGTGTGACTTTTTGTTTGGGCCCGACAGTGTATTAGTTAATGTTATGTGTTTGCCTGTGAAGGACATCCCCTAACCCAGAGGACATGCCCTGTGAGCTGGTAGCAGGAGACGGCTGCATTCACGAGGAGCTCTTGGGGTTAAAGTTCAGAATATCACCTCATTCATTTTTCCAGGTAATAAAGACAGACTACCTCACTTCTATGTGGAGGATTTTCAAACTATAGCCTTGAACTGAACTCAACTTTAGTCTGGCATTACAGAAAGTGTTGTTGTGTTTATTACCTGCTAGGTGAATACCGGAGCTGCAGAGGTGCTGTACTCTGCTGTGGGGGAGTGGGCCCAGCTGGACCAGGACAGCACAGTTCTGGATGTGTGCTGTGGGACGGGAACTATCGGCATCTCACTGGCCAAGGTATCAGTAGTGGGGTCGTTGGATATTATTAGACAGCTTGTTTAAAAAGTAGTGAGTAATGGAACTGTTTTTGTTTTGTTTTCTTTCTATGATTTGCATTTTAAAAATTTTCTTTTTCCAGACATATCCCAAAATCACACATCTAATATTAACATTAGAGCACATACATACACCATAAAGATCTACACAGAGGTATCTAATCATTGCATACATGCATACATACATAAGGTGTGGAGTCGTCATATTTTCAGTGTGTGTCCCTTGGTCTTAAGTCTATCAAATCTAAAGTGTCCAGGTATTTGCTCCTTAATGGAACTTTTTAAATAACTTTATCAAAGTATATCCCCAAAATCAAGTTTCAGGGATATAATGGTTTTACTCTGAACACCACTGCTGCTGGATATCCTTCAAGTGAACGCGATAACTAGGACAGATTTGGTTGGATTTCTTCTCCCTTCATAACCAACATAGTGGAACCCCATTGATTTCAGCTTCTATGAGTATTTTAAGTCACTCAAATGGGAGCACTTTAGATGAAAATTAGTTTTTTGGGCATAAATCAGGCAATAATAGGTTGATTTGGAAAAAAATTAGGTTCATATTGACCGTCTTCCAAATGTCCATTATCTGTCTACCATCCAGAGTTCATATGGGGTCATTTTCATTCATAAGTGGAGTTTTTTGGGGAAAAATTGGTTATCTGATCATTATTCTGCCACTATCAGGTCAATGTAGCTCAGATTGAGTTCATATTGATTTTCTAACAATTATCATGGATAGATGTGTATATATAGCAGAGGGTTAGGGCATTTTGGGGATATACCCCTCCTGTCAGCCCCAAATAGCATAAGCCTCGTTCCATTACAGCTTGTTGACCAGTTGTGTTAATCTCATTTTAGTTCAAATAAATGTTTCTTTTTGTTTTAGTGCAAAAAAAGTGAAATTATATCCTGAAAATTTTTACATTTGCAAAGTATCGTTTTACAAAAAATGTGAATAACCTGAACATCCTGAAATGAGAAAAATAAGTGCAATTTTAACAATATTATGCCTCAACTTATCATTTATATATGTACATTACAGAACACAGTGGCTCTACAAATGCGCCAGACATTTAGTAACCGTCATTAATATTGTTAAAATTTTGGAGTTTAGAAATAAAATGAGTTTGACACCTTTGATTGTTAATATTTTCAGTGTAATTTTTGCACTTACATATGTTCGACACCCCTGTTCTCAGCTGTATTTATCACTTGTGGAACAGATATCACAGTAGTCAACACTGATGACTGTTAATCATTTATTAAAAATACAGTGATTTTGGGGCCCTTGTCCTTTTCAGCACTGAAAGTGACAAAAATGGTAGATTTATGTAGATTGATTTAATAATTCAGTTTAATGCATCTAGTTACTCCTCAGTGTTTGCAAAATGTTCCCTAATGGATTTAGGATATCTATCAGTCGTTTAGGGCAGTGGTTTCCAACCTTGTTTGGCTTGTGACTTCGTTTTA
>JAPTYQ010000030.1:18084929-18121963 GCA_029814465.1 Ostorhinchus cyanosoma | reverse complement strand
CTGAACAAACAATAACTCAAACTATGAATTATGAAAGAGCTGCAGCATCTAAAACTGACCACAGTGAACATTTGACAGATAAACAGAACCACAGTGCTTCAGTTTCACACTCACAGTTTGTCTTGCGTTTTAAGAATTGTGATTGTCTCTCTCAACTCACTACATATTTTTTAAGTTTTTATTTTAATAAATTATTAGAAATTTCAGGTGACCCCATTTGAATTCCAGGCAACCCCACATGAGGTCCCAACCCCAAGGTTGAAAAACACTGCTTTAGGGGTCCATGATGTAAAAATTTGAATGTATATTTATTGCAGTTTCTTTTGTTTCTAGAGGGTAAAGAAGGTAATTGGGATCGAGCTGTGCCAGGAAGCAGTGGAGGATGCCAAAGTCAACGCAAAGCTCAACGGTAGGGCGACACAGAATGTAAACAGAGTTAAGTTGATGGAGAGATTCCTAAGTATTTTCATGAGACCCTGTAATTAGCTATTCAAACAGTGTAAATCACTGAGCCTGTTTACATGACCATTAGTGGTGTGCAGGTGAAGCCTCAGGAAACACAGACGCTTTCCTAACAGTTGAGCCGAAAAAGATTCAAAGCTTCAAGGCTTCAGTGACAGTGACATCTGGTGGACAAGTGAAGCCATAGCAACAACTGAAGCACCGACACTGTTTCAATCCCATGTCAGCAATAAAAGTTCAGAAAAGACTGTGTGGTCATTCAAGTGTTTAGTTCTTTCATACCAAATTATGATTACATCATCATTACACATAAGTACAACTAAAATCTTTATTAAAAGGTGAAACTAATAATATGCAGATGCTCTCACCCATACTCTAAAACACATTCTAGATTAACCCAAAGAATAAATTTAAATGATATGAAGGGTTTAAATGATGGTTAAGGGTTTATTTAAAGCTTTAATCTTTATTTAAAAACTGTATTAAAGCCCATGACAGGATAAGAGATCCTTCCTATTTTGTAAATGATTATGGTGTTTGAACTCAGAAATCTTTTTTTTTTTATAAGTGTTTTATTCCAGTGTTTTTAAGGAAAACCTTTAATGAAAAGCTTTGAAACATTTTGAAGCAACTAAGTGCTAAATGATGCAGCGATGACGTTCGAAGCTTCAAACGTCATCGGTCACATGCCACTGGTGTTTTCATACAAGCTCTGACACAGGGTTTTGAATCACTCTGCTTCAGGAGGAGTGACACATGCTCCAAAGCCTCAGTATCATTTGCCCATCACTAATGACCTTAAAAATCTGATAATTGTAATAATCAGATCTGACGCGTTTACATGCACGTCAGAAATGTGATAATTGAAAACCCTGGTTTGGACAGACGTTCCACTCCATTATGGTATTTCTTTTGGAGTATCTTAGTACATACAGTGATGGTAAACTCAAACTTCCTGTTAATGAGCCTGTTTACATGCTCACCAATACTCCGATCATTATCTGATTTCTGGAGTCATCAGATTATTCTAGTCTACTCCATGTAAACAGTATATCCTGATATGTTTTATCAGATAACAGCAGTAATCTGATTATGAGAAATCAGATTAACACATCTGGATTTTTCCCCATGATGTCTTCCTGCATGTATACGCGTTAATCTGATTTATTTCCTTCTTTTACATCTGCACATGCATAAAGACAATTAAAATCATAGAAACAGAAGTTATGTTGTCAATTGTGAGTGGAAGACAATAACGGGAAGTTAAAGTCTACCATCACTACATACGTTTGTATTCTGAAAGAAATCTGATAATGGACTGGAACTTCTAAACTGGGGTTTTTCCCATTATCACATTTCTTAAGTGCATGTGCTTATGTGATCACTCCCAGGTGTCAGACTTTTAGGGTCATGTAAACAGGCTCATTGTCTTTTCCTCATGTTTGACTAAGTAACTTCCGTTTCTACAATTTTAATAGTTTTTCTGCTTTCATCTGATAAAACATATCAGCTTATACTGTTAACATGGTCACTTGAGTGATCTGACAACTTCAGGAATCGGATAATGATCGGAGTATTAGTGTGCATGTCAACGTGTCTTCTTAACCCTCTTCTCTGGGCTCATGGTCAGTGTATGATTGGTTTTCATTTGAAGGTCTAAGTAACGTGGAGTTTCACTGTGGAAAAGCTGAGGACGTGTTCCCAAACATCCTCAATGCTCTCGTGTCGCCCAACATCACAGCCATTGTGGACCCACCGAGGGCAGGCCTGCGTGAGTACAGGACCAAAGAAATGCATCTGAAATGCACATAAAGCTTTGTCACGTAATGTAAGCTATCTTCATCCAACACAGATTCCAAAGTCATTCTTGCCATCAGGAGAGCAGAACACCTGAAGAGGCTGGTGTATGTGGCGTGCAACGCCAAGGCAGCCATGAACAACTTCATAGAGTGAGTTATTCTTCCTTAAATACAACAGTGTTTTCAATCATTTTGCTTCTCTGTATTTGCTTCTTTGAGTCACTCACCATCCTAGAGAAAGCTACCTGTTGTGTAAATGTGTAAACCTTGTGTTGGGCTCCTGTGATCAGTCTGTGCAGAGCCCCCTCGAACAGGGTTCACGGAGCCCCTTTCCGTCCGGTGCGAGCCATGGCCGTGGATCTGTTCCCTCAGACGATGCATGTTGAGATGCTTCTCCTGCTGGAGAGAGTGGACTACGATTCCCAGCAGAACAGCAGCACTCAGGAACAAGCAGGTTCTTAGCCTTAAGACACTGCACAGGTTCATAGTGTAGGATCTAAAGGTGACAGGTTTGGAGTCACATCACCAGTTCTGTAAGGAGTCTTGGAAAAATAAATGTTATGTTAATCATAGAAATCTGTCTTTTATCATTTGCTTGAAGTGCCTGCAAGGCTTTATAGTGTTGTTTCAGGTAAAAGGTCAGTTCACCCAGATAAAAACATGTGGGGAAACATTTGTTCCTTCAGTGAGCTGACCTTTTTAAGGGACATTCCTTCAGGTGAAGTTACTCATCATTTTTATTCATCATCATCGTTTGTGCTTCAGCTGCAAAGCGAATAGTTTAATAGTTCTATACTAGATCAGTAGGAGTGTTGTCTAAACAGCATCTCACTGACACCTCACCTGGTAACCCTTTTTAGTTTCAGAGCTTAAATGCTGTTTATTCACTAAAAAGCTGAGAGGTATCTTTAGTTGTATCCAAATTCTGGTACAATAAAATTTTGCTTTCCTGAAACTTGCAAATATGTGGTTTGACTGTTAATTGTTACCATGGGTTAAATTGGGCCGTAGCGTACTGGAGCTCAGCTACACCCCCTTAGGTCCACAGCGAACCCCACTGGAGCTCATCTGCCTCTCCCTCAATGTAAAACAACCCTCTACTATCTCTGTTATTTGATTTCATCTCCTGATAAATGAAATTAAACTATGAAGTTGAATAAGTGCAAGATGACCTGAAGACAAATCTGCTATTGGGGATTATCAGATGTCACATCATAACACATTTAAACTATGATCTATAAATAGATCCTAGAATTCTAGAGCCTACAGCAGGGTTACCCACACTTTGTCAGCTTTTGAGCTACTTTTAAAATGACCAAGCCAAAATAATCTACCACCAATATATATTAATCCATCCAATCAGTGAATAACTCATTAGGTAATATTACTACCATTTATGTTGCTGGTTGCATTGACCATACACTGTATTCTGACAGTCTGAAGTTGAACTGTATGAGGCATAGATTATTGTTCAATGTAGCTGCTGTACTGCATTTAACCTTCTTCATGCAGTTTTGTTCAATAAATAACTTTGTTGCATGATAAAATTAAAAAGAAAAATATTAACATCCTCGATGTTTAACTATTCAATCACATAAGCCCACACATTAAAAACCAACCAAAAAAAGTATTACTTAAGTTTTGGGAAATAGAAGGCAATATAATGTAGACTCTTGTGAAATATGAAGACTATAGATAATAGGCTCCCCAATGCTTGAATTATGCAAAAAAAAAAAATCTTGAATTATGCAAAAAAAAAAAAATCTGTCAATGGAACAAGTGAAAATTATCTTGGTAAGATTTCTTGAAATAAGATTTTCAAGGTCTATTGTCTAAAAATAAGTTCTTATATTTCACTAAAAAATCACTCTTTAGGTGACTGTCCTATTTTAAGTGTGATATTTTGACGAGAAATGACAAAAATAGACAAAGATTGTAATTTTTGCAGTGCACAGTAGTGAAGTATTAGTACTTTGTTACTATACGACACTGATTACAGGGGTGAGTTATTTTGAGTATATCTATTCTTAAGTGTCAGTCACAGCTGATTTGTTTAGACTGTCATGATAAAATGACACAGGGTCTGAAGGGTGATGGGACACAAAATTGAAATACTATTCTGAGATTTCACCAAATTTACATAGTTGCGTTCACTGACTGAAACTTACATAGAAAATGGTTGAAGTAGAGTGAAAACATTTAATTTTACAAACCCTATGCGTCCCCTTCATTTACTGGGAGGAAAAGAACCATACCAAATCATTAGTCAAGACATTTTATTTTGCATAAACATCACTGAAGTCATGGAGCTCAGGTTGCAATACATACTTCATTTTCTAGGCAGCAACATCTCAAACAATTCTTTAAAACAACTTAACGGCAACACATGTAAAAGCAGGGTTTTTGTTTTTGAATCTTCTCACACTGACACGCACTTGGCAAGACAACACACGCACGCTAGGGAAAGCACATTCTTAAAGCGATCTAAAATATCATTACAGCCTTGTGTCTGAATTGTGACGTGTTCATGTTTGTGTTGTAGAAAAAGCACAGGCCAAACATCTGACAGAATGCACAGCTGTTTCTGTGTTTGTTCCAGCTAGTAATGCGTCTAAATACTTTCCCGTCCTCAAGGTGGGTTGACGTACAGTTTGCAGCAACAGTAAGTATTCTATAAAATGCATAAGACTGTAAGTAAGCTTTGGTATACACAGTTTCATCAGCTTGTGTTGGGTTAAATTGTTCATGTTTTGTTCGTGTCAGTGGACCAACCTAAATTTTGCGAGGCTGTTTTTCCAAAATAATCTACTTCTGGTGAAAGCGTTCTGTCCCGGACTGATGCATGATCAACTGTCACAATGACGGCAAACGTATACAAACAAAATACACAATCCATTGAGACGACTCTTAAAAATCTGCACATGCTGTAGGCATTTTCCATAGAGTATGATGTCTTATAGGCTGTCTTCATTTAAAAAATACTAACTGGCTAAATGATTAAATGCTTTCTCAAGTAAAAGTGAGGGGGTTGGTCTTTCCACTTCCTTTTGAAGGGTGTTTTAGGTCCAATGTACTGCATCTTCTCTGAGCCCTTCATGAAATGGATTAACTAAGGCAACATGTAGCCATTGTGACTTTTTAAGGGCACCGAAATGAAAAGCGACAGAACTGTGGTTAGTCAATGTGCGTGGCATTAGTACTCTATTAAAAAAAAAAAAAAAAGCTAGCAAGAACAAAGCGCATAAAACAAATGATCCTTTACTTTTAACGTCTTACAGTACTCTGACCCTGTGCCTGGATTTGCTGCAGTATCGGCGTGTGTAGCAGGACGTTTTGTTTTTTTTCTGCCTCTGTGCCATAAATTGCCCAAGAAATGGGCAAGAATTCCCTCTAAATACAAAATGTATCCCCCAAATATCCCAAAAGCACTTACTTCAGTACCAACAGCATGAAAAAAGTCAACAAAAATACCTTGACAGAACACGAGTGCATAACAATTATTCTGAAAAGTGATCACTTCACAACGCAAGGTTTTATCGTGCAAACCAAGACAGTAACTGCCCATTTTGACGAAAAACAAAATGGCATAATTGTATTCATTACCCAAACTATCCGTCACACCAAATATTCAATTATCCAATAAACAAGTAACTTTGTTTCCCAATTTAATGAATGGTATAAATACATACATGTATTATAGTAGTCCCTTTCAAATACTTTAAGCACAAACAAAAGTATAGGTGCTGGTACGCTAATGCCTGCAAGTGGAGAAAACGACACTTCAAAACAAAACCAAGGTGTGTAGTGGTATTTTGCTGTTTAAGAAGCATGCACTACGCATTTAATTTTGATGTGGTTCATATGTCATTGAGTTATTTAAATTTTCTCTGCACCCTGGATGTTCCTAGCGAGTATGCATCTAGAGAGGTAGATGATATTTGCTCTACGTTCTGTTAGTGCATTTAGTTCTACCCTTACAGCTACCAACGGAACCAGTAAATGTGGGCAAAGGAAGCAAGCAGTTCTACCGGCTTTATCATTTGTCAGTTGCTGTATTGCCGTTCAATCTGAGTGATGCATAATTTAAGTGGCAGATGGCGGCGTGTGTGATGTCTGACAGTGACTGGGTTTCAGTGTGGTGGTTCAGCAGTGATTCCTCGACTTAAACGTCAACAGTGCAGAGGGGCTCGCTCCCGGGCTGGGCAGACTCCATTATGGTCATCTTGGGTTTCTTCCTGGTTTCCTCCTGGTACAGAAAAAACAACAAGAGCAGGTTCAGTGGTCATCTATGACTTCCGTATATGATTACAGATAACGATATCATATCAAAGGCGTGAAGGTTCTGGTGCATAGAGGCATCATACCCTCTGTTTGGCCAGTTTTCTCATTTCTTCTTGCAGTTTGTTCAAGATATGAAGGTTTGGCTTGTTCTTTTTGGCGTACTGCTGAAGCTCAATCACACTCTTGTCTGAACTCTCCTGCAAAAGAGAATTCATGAACGTTTATCACTTTAACAAACCCCCTCATTTCACTGCTTGCCTATTGGTGTGTCTTGTTACAATGTTACAGATAAGAACAGATCAGTGGTCTTTCACAATCAAACAGCTCTGATAACACATTTTCATTGTGCAGTTTGTGAGCTGGAATGCAAGATCTCACTCCAACAATGACTATTCTGATACAAATGCATTTATTTTCAATCATGCTGAGCAAAACAAGATAAAAGATTCCTATATGGGAGTTTCCATGAATGCAGAAGCTTTAGACCATAGACTTGCACGTACCTTCTTTACCATCTTATTGCTCTCTCTGCCGTACATGCGCAGTAGTGAACCCCAGTTCTTGACATGAGGATGAAGCATCTGCAAGATCTTCTGAGATGCTAGTTGTTTCCCAACCCTTTTGTTCTTACCTGGTGGCCAAAACAAATGGATAAAACTGGTCACTAGTGTGAGGGCACAAAGACATTACTGTTCTTTACTATATATGCTTACATGTAAATTTCATGTGTTCTGTTGAGGTCAAAGTAGCTCTCTTTAGAGTGAACTGTACCCCACTTTATACAGCTCACCTTTTGGTGTAGCTATAGTAAACCAAGTTGAATAAGATTAAGGTTGCATATAATGAAACTCTTAGAATATTGTTGAAATATCCAATGTGGGAAACTGCAAGTTATCTTTTTGTGACATGTAATGTTCTGTTCCAACTTTCCATGCTTTGCTGAGGAATTTTATATGTACAAGTTCATGTGCAGGCTCAAGGGATCTAGGAATGGAATCATAATGTCTGACTGACTCTAATCTGAGTGACACAACGTACACCTCCATCTTTTGGAAATATTGGCACAAACAACTATATGTATTTTAATTGCTGACCACAGACTTACATTGTATATCTGTGATTTTTTTTAAAATCTCTCTGGTTTGTGTGTGTGTGTATTGTCTACTTTTAGACTTCGAGTCTGCAAATAAATGAAGAATATATCTGATAAGTAATGCGGCAGTGTTGCGTTTAAAGGGGTCATATTTTGCTAAACCCACTTTTATTAGTCTTGGGTTCATTTATTTGTGTATTTGGACCCTAATAGTTCATAAAGTTTGAATTTGAACCCTCCAGGTGCTGCAAAGCAATCTTTATATTCATTTTAGCAAATCGAGTGGATTTCTACAACCTGTCTTAATTCCTGCTTAATTTGTTACATTTATAACTAGTTACATCATGACATTTGCACATATAAGGCCAAGATTTCTGACTAACATTTCTCTGAGTACGACATAATTGTTTGTCAGCAGCAGCAGTTGAAGTCCATACTGAAAATATGTCCAAACTTCAAGCCGATTACCTAAAAGGTTCAGTTATTGGTTGTATTAACAAACACAAGTGGCTGAACAGGACAGAAACGCATGGCTAATAACCTAGAGGGGGTGGAGGGTGGAGTGGCTCGTGCATTTAAAGGGCCAGTGCTCAAAACAACCTGTCTGGTATCATTACTCAGAAATTGGGTTGAAGATGGACCTGTGGAGTTGAATTAATGAAGAATTCACACTCAAGCACAGCATTTACAGTTTGAAGAGACCACAAATAAATGTTTTAAAGACATAATTCCATTAAAAAAAGTAAAATATCATTCCTTTAACTGCCCCTGCACCATCATCCTGTGGTCAGCTTTCCTTTAGGATATACTTACACCATCCACGCACAGTATGCTTCCCGCATGTCATCACATATTCGCTCTTCTGGTTTTTCCCTGGGATCACCTCAAATTTAATGCTGGTGTCTCCCATTCCATGGTTTCTGCAGGCAAAGAAGGAGAGGTTTCATCTCAAATATCAAACATGTTTCCTGTGCACTTTTTCCTTCCACGGTAACTGATCTGTGCAGAAAATGAATCAAAGGCAGTATATAAAATGTCTTCACATACTTAGCTTATCATAATAGTTAAAATGTCACAACAGCAATGTGGAATGTGTAAATATGTTACAGGAAGTGCTGTTTAACCTCCAGAAACAAATTATTAGACAACACTACAGATATTGCAATATCTAAAAGAAATATTAGCACTTTTGTAGAATTACGTTGCATTTCTTACCTTTTAAGGCACTCATGAAGAATCTGATATGGCGAAAGTAGTCCTGCTTTGTTGGTCAGCTCATAAACCCTTGAGTCTTCTATACTGATATGATTAAAATACTGTGGGGCAGAGTAAACTCAGTGTTACCATTGTTGTGTTATTATTCTACAGATGTTTTAACTTAAGTGCAGCATCCCTCTGATACTCAATTATTTAACTTTAATTCTATTTCTGCTATTAAAGAAAGTAATCCAGGTGATAGCATGTCAGATGTCCTTAGAAGTACCTCCAGTTCATCCCCTTCAACTGGCTTCTCCTCTGAAGTCTGCTTCACAAAGTCAGGGATGAGGATTTCCAGTGTGGCTCGAGCTGAAGTTCACATCAAAACATCATTCAGGTTCATTCATTTCTCAACATGAAAGTTGAAAAGGCACACTCTGTTTTTATTCTTCAAAATGAACAGTCCTCTTTCAGGGAGGACAAGACTATACCCATTTCTTACACATCTGAGATACAAACAGTTCAAAGAAATAAATCAAAGAAATTACCAGCTTTATTCTTGGCAAGTTTTTTACTGCTTGCGGTTCCGGTACCATAAGTTACTCCATCAATAATGACAGATGCTCCAAAGGGTTCACTTGGGTTCTCTGGAAGAAAAGAAATATACCTTGATTTGATAATACTGAAACGGCAGGAAAAACACCACCATTATAATGCCTTAAAGACATAATAGCAGCAGTTTTGCCAGATTTACACACTGTTATGTAAACATTTATACATGTATAGAATATGAAAGACCAAATGGAGTGAAATATTTTTTTAATCTAACATCCAGATCAAATATTTGATTCCTGAGGCAAGAGCACACATGACTTCAAACAGATGAATTCCCAAATCAGCTGCAATAAAAGAAAAACTTACCACATTCAAAAAAGTTGTAAACAGGTCGAACCTTTAGGACACGTTGCATATATTCATGTAAGATGCAAACTTCAGACTTTCCATTGGGGTTGATAACAAATTCTAATGGAACACAAATAAAGCAGTGCTTTAATAGGACATTACAATGAAAAGACAATGCCAGCCAAACTATAAATATGTAATTCTCTGATGGACTTTTTAAAAGGCTTTTTGATGTTTATGTGCTATAACTGCATGAATGGACAACATTAGAAAAATGTTTTTCTTTAAACATGACCACATGATTTGAAAAAAGTCTGACAAAAATAATCACATTAACAGACCTTTCTTGGTGGGAGCATCTTGGACTGACAGTGTTATGAGTTTCTGGTTGGCGGGCAGGATAGGTCGCTCTGACTCTGCCTGCTTCCTCTTCATATCTCTGTTAAACTGCCTTCGCTCAGCCCAAGTACGAAACTTCTTCACAGTCACTTGCTCAAAGTCAAAGCATTTCTCCAGGTACAAGCGAAAGTCTTCAAGCACTGTGGGCAAGTTTTAAAAGGTTAGGTCTATCATTACAAAAACTGCCTCCTCAGAGTCCATCCCAAGTGCCACAGTAAAAGCTCCAATCATTCCTGAACTTCTTACCTATAGACTCATCCTTGCACACCTCCACCTTGGCCTTGACCTGTCCTAGCGCTCCTTGGGCAGTGTCACAGGACTGGGCCTCCTTCCCCTGCTGGCTGTGATCAATGGAACCCTCTGCATCTGGACCAGTGTCTGTCAGACTGGAGGGAGGAACATTATCTTGTTCCTCTCCTGTAACATTTGATGTGCCTGCTTTTTCTTCTCCGTTGGCCTCTTCACCAGACTTAACTGGAGACTCCTCTGCATCAGGGGTCACCTCACCATTCAGCTCCTTTTCCTCCTGTTCCTTCATTTTCTTGTAGTGTAGGCAGGGGATGCTGCTGGTGGGAGGGTCATGTTTCTATAAAAGATGAGAAAGTGCTGTAAGCGCACATCTCAGCTTATAATCTTAAAGGTTCTATTTAGAGGGCTCAAACCGTTACCTGGTGACCACCCCTGGACCAAACCTTATGTTCACAATATGGCATATCATTTAGACGTTAAACTTGTTGTGCATCTTACCCTGATACTCCCAGTCCCAAGGAAGTAGGGTCTGGACCAGGTTACCACTCTGGTCTCTCTGTGCAGGTAGACTGGAATGCCTGAGTTATGGAATGTCATGATCCATCCATCAGGTAGAGGCTCAGTAGGTGGACGCCCCCGACCTGCAAACAAAATTATACAAGGACACATATGCTAAGAGGTTAATGTCATAGTCCTTGGATCATGATAAGCAACTGGTAGGTATTCACATACGTGCTAATACTAGAAACCGTTTCAGTTTGAAGACTTGGAATTAGGTTAGGATGCACCAATTGCTAATAATTAAGCATCAACATCAGTTCTTCAACCCAGGCTCTGATTAATTATTGGTAAAACATACCAACTTATTGTTAAATAAGTTGATAAACACTGGATCATGAGCTTGACAGAACAATCAAGAGACGTCAAATTCACTGTAAATTTTTCCGCATAGTTTATGTTGATCTTTTTCTTATGCCGTCCTTAGAAGCGTTTTTTGCCTCAAATATTAAACTTAGATATAAGTTACATGACTCACATTTCATAGACTCAAGTGAGTTTGCCCAAGACAGTAGACTGTAGTAAATCCTTGTATGTACTGTTATACACATAGATTCCCCCACTCACTCTTAAGGACAGTCTTAATTTTGGTCATCATGGGCTGAACACCGCCTTCACCATCTGATTGATGGTCACTGTCCCCGCCATATTTGTCCTCTGCTGGACGCATCTTTTTTGGGACTGGCATGCCTTCCTCCAGCAGAGCATCAACGTCATTGTCAAATTCCTCCTGGAAGAGTCAGTGGTTAAGGCCGGCAGAGAAGGATGGGTCACCAGTTTAAGGGAGTCTTGAACGCATCATGTGATGCCATAAATGGAACATTTGATGGAGGGACAACCAAAATGGGACACCAAAGTGTATGATGGCATATGAAAAAATATTAGTTCTGGTCTCACATTAAAATCCATCAGATAGGTTAACCATCAACATGAACTCCTACTCTGGATTACATGAAACTGAAGGACTTTAATGGATAAAACCACTCAGTTTTGTTACCAATTATTAGAAAAACTGTGTTTTAAATAGATACCCAGCATTTAATGGAAGAAATCAAATGGCAGTCTCACCTTTTTCAGCAATTCACCTCTCAATGTCAGTTGTAATGTAAGTTTGAACAAACAAAATATACTGATAAGCAAATATTTCTTACACTTATGCTAATAAATGGTACATTCATAGCAAGGGATTCAATTGACATTTACTTTAAAAAAGGCACAGTTAACATACTACGTGCAGATGAAAACATGTTTTTCAGGTTTTCCTGGTTTAATCATACCATCAATATTTGTTTTCAGTCTCTTCCCTTTCCCTTTTAGTAGTTAGTATTATTAGGACTTATAACTTACAAATAAGTCAGACAATGTTTGCCCTGGCAGCACATTGCAAATCTGAGTGTCACTTTTTGCTGGAATTTTTGCCAGATGAAACTTGTTTGCCCTTTTTTCCCATGTTGTCAATCTACAATGCAAACACAGTGGCCTCACTTAAATGAATGAGATTCTTGTTTGTTTTTTTAAATGCAGAGCTAATTTTACTGAATTCAAACAAATGCACTAATGTATATATGGAGTGTACTATGACAGATTCTTTTTGACATTAAAGATGTTTTGCTGTTCATCTGAAAACCAAAATGCTGATGAGGACAAAATCACTGCTTATAGAAAGTAAAACTTACCTCATAGGAGTAAGTCACGTCATCTGCTTGCTCCTGCTGAACTATGACTTCAGACTTAAAGCCGGCATCATCATGATCCAGGAAGTTCTCGTAGAAGTCATCCAGTTCATCCAAGACAGCAAACTCTACCTTGTTCTCTAGATCTACTTCACTCTCCTCTAATCTTCTACCTGTTATATTCCCTGTCCCAGAGCTACCCTCAGCTGCCTCCTGCTCACTATTCAAGTCATGCAACTCACCATTCAGGCTGTCTAAACCATCATCACTTCCCCCTTCCTGCCCCTCACCTGTATATAAAACCTTCCTGTCTTTGCTACTGCTGCTTTCAGTGAAGCTTACTCTGATCTTAACATCTCTGAGGAGCTTGAGGTCTGGAAGAAACGTGGTGACCTGGGGAGCGTGGCGGGCAGTTCTAGGGCACAGTGGGGTGGGATTGGCCTCATTTGAAAGGTGGCTACAGATTGTTATTGAGCCCTT
The DNA here is from genome assembly GCA_029814465.1 of Ostorhinchus cyanosoma. NCBI lineage: Eukaryota > Metazoa > Chordata > Actinopteri > Kurtiformes > Apogonidae > Ostorhinchus > Ostorhinchus cyanosoma. The sequence goes on along the minus strand of JAPTYQ010000030.1, from coordinate 18,108,869 downwards.
GCCAAGGGACTGCTGTGGCTCGTCTTCCCCGCCCCCTGGGGTGTATGTGTATCCATCACCACCAGAGCTAACGTCCATTACCTCTGCGTCACTGGACGTTTGCAGGGGAGGTGGTGGAGGTGCTCTGCCCTCATCTTGGCCAAAATCATCAGGTGGCTCCAAGGGGAGAGGGGGTAGAACATCATCTATCTCCATTTCCTCTGTTTTATAAAACTACAACTTATACAGACAGATAATTTATTTAAAACCTGACGAAGAGACTTCTCATCTAAAACCAAAATGCATGCAGAAGCACATCCCTGTATAGATCATGTACCAGAGGTGAATATGCTAAGCTGACTACATTGTTCTTTTCATTAATGTAGACAGCTTTCAGAATCACTGTCTCAATTATTGGAAATCACAATGCATTCAGCTTAATATGGGATCTAGGCACTGATCATCCTCCACTGCGACCTTCTGGAAGCTAGAAGAGAGGAACAGCGAGAGTGGATGTCAGCAAGTGGCGTTACAACTTGGTAATTAACTAATTTAAAAAAAGATGTACGATGTTCGTGCGTATAAATAAGAACATAGACTTAGAAGTGAAAGATTTTCCTTGCCATTTAACTTAACGTGCATCCGGATTCAAGTATCACGTATAATACATCCCGGCTGAAATTAAGGACCTCGTTTTAGCGCATCTGTCTTGTCTGCAGCTGCACTTAAAGGCCCTTGCATAGATGCTAACATGCTAGCTACTAACCATCAGGCTGTACTGCCCTCCGCCTCTGCAAAAAAAACACCCTGTGAACCCCAGAGCTACCTACGTGTGTGTTTCCAAACATACTCACCGACAATTGTGGCACAGCTGTCTCCGTTCGGACGCCTAACTACCTCGCTAAATTATTTTATTCTCGACGCGCCACCGTACTGCTTCAATTGCAGCCCCGCCATCTTGAAGAAAACCACACAGCGGTAAAACGGACTAAAGCCCCGCCTCCCAGTACCGGCTTTTTGATGATAGACAGTTCAGCGGTACAATCTGTACACTCGTTACGAAATAGCCCGGACACACTCAACCAATGATATCCCACCATTCTGAATATTGGCCGATAAGCAACACGTTCAACATCAGTGCCGGTTTTCAACAAATATGGTCGGGAAAAATGATGAAAACATATTATCCACTAACTTCAATTAGCGAAGCACATTGTTTCATCATTTATATTTTATTTTAAAATATACGATGGAAATAAAATTAAACACACATTATATTTAACAAAGATTCCATGGCTACATCCTTGCATGTATGAAAACAATTAATGACAAGGTCTCTCTTCTTTATTCTTGCTTGCTGTGCTTTGCAGTTCATTATTGTATTCCTTGTTTGCAAAAAGAATAAATTTGTTGAGCGGAACTTGAGCAGATAAAAAAATATGCATGTGTAGTGTAATACCCAAACCGGGCAGCTGGTGACACCATTGACTAACAGTAGTAATGAAGTAAAACTTGTCACACTACCTTCAGTCACATAATTGGGATACAGTAAATTGCTTCTTCTCATGACTAATAGCTGTCTTAAGTTTTTGGAACTTCAATATTAAGTTGAATATTTTTTAAATATAATTTTACTTAATTACATGATGAAAACTGGTGAAACAATGTTTCAAAAACCTCCCAGGGATATATTAATAATGGACATTTTTACTTGAAGAGTGACATTAACTGAGGGAATCATTGACCAAATTAATTTTACCTGAAACAAGACTGCTTTTCATACAGTTTAGAGGCAATATATGCCTCCTTTGTGGCCATTTTTGTATTTACAGATGGCAGTTATCAATTCTTAATATTAGAGCTTCCCCTTTTAAACATTTTACTAAGACAGTTTGGTTCCTTAGTGCATCTTTGTGCTTGTTACTTTAATCTTCAACAAGTGTGAGTATTTGGATATATTGTTTTTTTTGTCGATTCATTCATTCATGATGATTCAATGAATGAATAATGAAAGGATGAATGAATGGTTTTTTGTCAAGCAGCTTTAAAATGCATCAACCCTACTATGGAGATTCAGTAAATGAAAAATTGCATTCAGTCCTGAAATATATGTGAAACCAGTATTACTAGTTTGTAGTGCGCAACAACGGATCTGTTTTAGAGTTACAGTTTTGTTATTGTGAGGAAAGACATAACACTTTTCACCATTACTGAAGTGATAGTTCTCAGTGAGTAATTCAAGAAGTAAATTGAAAGATTGTTTTTTGGGTTTTTTTAGATTGAAATAATTTTCAATTGTTTAAGCTGAATGTAAATTGTAGTTTGCAATTTTCATAACAGAATGTGAAGGAACATGGGAAATAAATGATAGAATGACAGAAAGGAAGAAAAAAATTGCATTGCATTCAAATCTCATGGATGATGCACAATTCAGCAGCAAAATGTAATGGTTTGCAATTCGGGCAATTTAATGACCTACAGGTAAAAGATTTGCTTCTACAAAACAGTAAATGTTCTTTGGCAATCTTTTAAATTAGCACCCATGTACAACAGAAGCATTTAACTTAAATTAATAATAAGAAGAAATATATGTCACTGAAGTTGAGGCAGCTAGAGACGACTAGCTGAAAAAAGTGCAGACAAGTCTTCGTGTTCACGGGGCTGCCGTGGAAGTGGGCAGATGAAAGGAGAGGCGATGCAGAAAGGCACAGAGTGGGCTTCGTCTATCATGTCTTCACACCTGCAGCTTGAACTGGAAAGAATTGGTGCTCCACTTGGTTGTGTCACAGTTGAGCATAGTGCGCTCCGTGAAGGCGACATTCCCCTCTGCATCTATCAGGATTACTGTATTGGTCCTGAAAGGATGTGGACACAAGGGGACACAAACATACAATCAGAAACAAAATGTTAAACACTTTCAGATACACCAAGTATAAATTGTACCAGAAGCAACACAGATGAGAGTTATCATCGTTTGCCAGGAACATTTTTACATTAGCAATATTTTGCTGATAGCCTTATCAAAATGACCAGGCAGCAGCAGACGTTGCTATATGACACTTTGATGGCTCTTGCATGGACTGATCCTCTGACCTTTTAGTTACACCACCGTCTCTGTAGCCACTAATCCACTGTGGCATCACAGTGAAGGCGTGCCCCTTTCATTCGTCCACAGTATCGGATTGATTACACTTGGGATTTATATGTCCCACTAGTTCTCTGTTCTCTGTGGTCCTTCAGACTAGCACAGTCCTGTCAGTTACCTCAGATAGAGACAAACACAGACAAAGGAGAGGGATTTGGTTTGTTAGGAAGACACTGACCTTGTACCATAATGAGGGGAGCGAACACACACTGCTGACAAAGCCTGGATCATGGATTTGGTGTAACCGTCACCCTGGCCCTCCTGAGCTGGATCAGGTGCATTCCTGTAAAACAAATTCATTCTCTGTCATGTTATTTCCACTGAAGCATCCAAGTTTGCAATCTCATTCTAGAGTGACAACACATTTATTGAGATAAACATGGAGGTGGTTGTTTTAATTTTACATGAACAGGGCGGTTTTAAACTCAAAGAAACCATTCTCCAGGAAAAAGCAGGCCAAAAAGCAGGCCACTCAACTGTCAAATCTTGAGCTGTATTTATTCTTTGATTCCTTTATTTTTAAGGGTATGAATACACTTGCGGCACAGTGTAACATGGGGTAAATGTCTGTGTGTTATCAAGGCTAGCTAAAACTATAAATCACTACAACAGCTCACACAGAGACCCGACACAGTATCCACAATCCTCTGCATGTTCTTCAGCCTCTAGATCAATCATGTTTTACAGCCCCCCACTCAGTAAAATGTTAAAAAGTCACAAGTTCACCAGCATCAGTCTACACAACACATTACATTTTACAAGTGAAATTTCAAAATATGTTATCGCCAATAAAATGTTATACTGCTGAGATCCACATACATATGAAATTTGCTATATGAATGCTATCAGTGTTGATATGTTAGCAATCATATTATAGCTGATTTAAAAATTCAATATGATGTTTAGGGACCTCCGTGGGACAGAGAATAATAATAAAACACATACAGGACCATATGAGGCTCCGAGAGGGGTAGTCTGGGTTGTTGCACTAGTTTACCTCCTACAAAAAAGGCCCACATACCAAAATCAGTGTCACTTTTGGTGCACGCTATTTTTGGAATATTTTTCCCACTTTACCTTGCTGTCATAGAGTCCTTTCCCTCAGGGTACTGAAGCCCTGAAGTACTCTTCAAAGCAACCAGACTTGTCTGAGCAACAGCAATTCTACAGTTGCCTCGATCAGTCTGCCCACTTGTGTTACTGTGTGACTCTGGTGTTTTAACACATTAGGTCAGATCCAAACTCACAAAGTCTTCTAATAACAAAGCATTAACAGTGAATTTTGATGAAAAAAAAAACTCCAAACAAACCCAAAAACATTCAAGTAGACATGCGAAACAATTGACTCTATAGGATCTGTGTGGATGATGAGGATGATTTTAAAACAGAAGAGTCGCATTGATCCATTGTTCCACATAAAATGCTAAATATGTCAATTTTTGTATGTGTGTTATCACCAACAGTCATGTGCTTCATCAAAATTAAGTACATAATTGAGTTTACAGCTCAAAAAAACTAATTTTAAATTATTGCAACCATCCCTTCAACGGGTGTCAGATATAGCCTTTAAGGCAAGATACATAGTCCCCTATGCAAAAAAATACTACTAATAATAATTTGTCCCTGTGGCCATAAAATATCTCAATCGGTAAACATACCAACCTCTGCAAATGAGCCTACTACCTTAGCATAAAGCACTGAATATTTGTTAATATAACCAAAATTCAATCCACTGCTTATAATGTACTTATGTAAAATGCTTTTTAGCACCTTGAGTTGGTTATATGTTTGCTTCTATGTGATGTTTGTTTTGTATTTTTTAATATTACTTTGCACATGCAAGCTAAAGACAAATTTTTGCCTTTTGTACATTAAAATACAAAAAAATCTGTTGAGAAATTCTATTCTATTCTATTCTATTCTATTCTATTCTATTCTATTCTATTCTATTCTATTCTATTCTATTCAAATAGAAAAGCTAATTGTGCATGTGTGTTTACCACTTACAGTTCCTCATTGTTGAGAACATTAAGCAGCTCTTGTACCAGTCCATCACAGGACAGTGACTGATCATTGACAATGCTGGTAAACTGACGCTTGCCTTGCTGCAGTTTCCTCCATGGTGTGTCCAGCAGTGAATTACTCAAGCCATAGATACCTGCTAAATAAAAAAGCACAATATGCAAAATATGCACACACACAGACAAATGTATTTATACCAGTAAGGACTCTTAGTGACCTTGTGACTGATCATGTAGTATAAAAAAAGAGCAAATCAGCAAGAAAATGTCATGCTAACATGCATGGGCCATAGGGTGAGAAAGATAAATGTGAGTGGTTTCTGCGGCAACCACATTAAAAACACAGACCTGGATTTAGACGGATGGGTTCAGCGCTGCCTCTGTTTCCATAGTAACACACAATGTCTTGTTTAGCTCTGTATGGGACACAGAACAGGGCAAAATTAGACTTAAAATTTAGTGATGATTAAACCTCTTTATGTCTAATTATGAAGGCTGCGTCAGGAGTCGTAATGATTCTTTGCTTTTGAATAAACATAAATATAACACACTTAATGTTCAAAGGCGCACTCCTGAGTATAACCCTGACGGTGAAAGAGAATATCAACAAGTGAACCATATAGTATTCTTCAATGATTTTCTGAGAAGCGCTGGAAATATGAGTTAAGAGGCCTGTTTAATTTGCAGAAGTGATTCAAAATGTACCTAACACCATAGTTAATTACAGCACTTAAATCTTATCCTAACAGGAACAACCTGGTAATATTAAAGCTTCCTAAAACAAATTAGCAATGGATAAACATCTCTGACTACCACAAAACCATTTAGATGCAATGTTAGGTCTTTTTGGAAAGTCGTCAGTTAAAAAGAATTTATTCAGTCTGAAAAATCTATCTGACATCAAGGGCATCTGTGATGGCTCTGGTACAGGAGAGTGAATAATAAATTAGGACCAAATCCTTTGAACCGGTAAGGGAATGAATTTTATGACAGCAATACAAGTGGCATCAGTCAATCTAAAATGTGGTGCAACACTGCTTCAACATCTAACTTGGAAAGTTTCCCAGTAGAGAATTGGCAAGTTGGAAACAGAATATACTGCTGGGATTGTTTTGTTGCAAAAGCCAAAACAGTAATTGGGTAAAAAAAAAAAAAAAAAAAAATCTATGTGGTCTTTGTGCACCAAAAGATCAACAATCATGTGTTTCATACAAACGCTAACTAAGTTTTCATATGTAAGATTTAAACTATTAACTTTATGTGCTTTCTGAGAAAACTAGACAAGAACCATGCACCACTCGCTCTAAGTCTGATTATGTACTGTTTGTCTGCTTATCAGAATTAAACCGTGCTATGGTCTCATGATGAAATTCTTGTCCTCATTTTCCCGATCCCAAAATAACAGAGGCACTGAGGATCATTATCTATCAGGTCAACCAAACTGCAGACACAAAATGATGAAACAGATGGTGTGACATGACAATAAGCTTGCATTTCAACTTGTAGGTGCTGACTAGGCTAATTAAAACCATCTCATCTGATTAGGTCGTTTATTATCTTGTACTTCCTCTATAATTCATACCGTGCTTTCCTCTGGGATATTCACATTTCTTTTCAACCCCAACAAACTGAAAGAACAGCATGATGACACAGACTGACATGAGCGAATTTCACACACACACACACACACACACGCACACACACCCTCACTTTAGACTTGTTATGAAAGATTAGGGATCAACTTGCTCCTCTGAACTTTGGAATAATATGAGCAATAGCCACCATCAAGAGAACGTTTTTTTTTTATGTTTGGGTGCAAGCTTCTTCGTGCAATTCGTTTCACAGATCACAGTTTCTTATAGATAGGGGAATATGTGTCTAAGTAGCAATGTAGATGCTGTAGATTGAGTTTTGGTCTCTAAAACGAAAAGAGAAATTCTCATATAACCTGCAGATGGAGCCTGCAGTTTTGTACTAAACTGTAGTGCCAAAATAACAACTGCGTTCAGTGTTCTTGACTGTTCTCAATGGGAACATGATGACACTGTAAGTTCAATGGACACAGAAGAATCACCCTGTTGACTGTTCTACTACAGGCAAACACAACACGTGACGTGCTATTTTGGATTCTGTAATGTGACCTAAAGTCGACAACACCTGAGTGGCCTGGTGTCTGCGTGTGCACACTGTGAATGATATGCATCAAATTGACCGCAGCGGTGGAAGGTGGAGGATTTGCAGACAGATAGCTCTATTTCTCCTGTTTGAAACTGCAGAGAATATTGAAAGTCCCATCAGGTGTGCCGTGAGTTGATTTGGGCTGAGATGAGGGAACAGCAGGGGGTCAAGGCCACTGGGCAGGCAGAGAAAACGAAAAGGGAAGAGTCAAAACCAGGCTTTTTCTGATCTCAGTCAGAGAGGTAATCAGTATGCTAGCTGGGAGGCGTTCTAATGAAGAGTCCTCTGTGCTGGAGCTGCAGAGCAGTTTCCCTATCAGCAGCTGTGGTATAGTTGCCTGGAGATGGTCGGATGAGCCTTCAACATTATCACTTCTGAATATAGATGGGCATGTTGGTGGTAGCGGCTGGGTAATGACAACCTCTGGTCTTGTATCCTATCACACACATCTGTGCATACACACCTGCACATTTCAGAAATGCACTGGAAGACAACAAAACACATACAATACACACTGTTTTACATAACAAGCCACTGTATGTGACCCTTCAGTTAACTGCTGTTCTGATCAGTGTGGAGATCTATCTATATTCCATATAATCTAAAGCAGGGGTGTCAAAAGTATTCTAGTTCAGGGGCCACATTCAGCCCAATTTGATCTCTAGTGAGTGTGACCGGTAAAATAATAACAAAAATAATCTATAAGCAATGTCAACTCCCAACTTTTCTCTATGGTTCAAAGTTTAAAAAGTACAATTTCATTGTAAAAGGGTTGACATATATAAACCATTCTTTAAAAAATGTGAATAACATGAACAACCTGAAATGTCTAAATAAAAATAAACGCAATTTTAACAATATTATGTCTCACCTTATCATTTACACTTGTGCATTACAACTTACAGATCGCAGCAGATCCACACAGGCACAAAACATTTAGAAACAGTAATGTTGTTAAAATTGCACTCACTTCTCTTAAGACATTTCAGGTTGTTCATATTTGTTCAGGTTATTCAATTTTGTAAATGGAAACATTTTCATGTAATTGTATCTTTTTACACTAAAACAAAGACAACTTTGGAGTTGTCATTTTTTATAGGTTATTATAATAGTATTTTACTGGTCCAAGCTACTTGAGATCAATGTGGCCCCTGAACTAAAATGATTTTGACATTTTGACTTTTAATATTTCAGTTGGATTTTTGCATTTCACAAATTCATTCCACGGGCTGAACTGGACCCTTTTGGCCCAAGGACTGTATGTTTGACAGCCCTGATGTAAAGTATTAGCCATGTTAAATGCCCTATATTAAACAACAAAATTAGGATTCACAAAGAGGAAACAGAAAAGCCAAAATCAACAACATTCCAGTTTTTACAGTCATTTTTCCACATTGTTATTGGCTTCACTGAAAAATGCAGTACTGCATTTTGTTATTTACTGGCAGCACTCATAGTTTACTCTATTCTGGACAGAATAATGTTCTATTCCACTTGAAGTGAAGGAGGTTACAATGCTTACATTTAGGATCCAAATACCGAGTTGTTCTTTATCAAAGGTTTAAAGTTCAACTGCCCCTGATCCAGTGGAATGTGTGGAACCACAGCACCAATGTTTCTCTTTTTGAGCTCAAATATGTTTCTGGCTGCCAAGAATCACAATACATAGTTTGGGGCCACAAGACTAAACCATTTTCTGAGGTTGTGTTAATAAAACAACAACTCTGCTTTAGAATGAAAGTGTATTAAGCAGGGTGTTTCATTTCAGGCAAACATCAGAAAAGATATTCATTAAAATGGATCATGTCTGGGCATTGACTTTAAAGTGAGTGTGACATAAAATGGGATCACAAAACTAAAGCTATGGAAAAATCAGATGAAATACTGGAGATGGAAGCCTTGACAGCATCAAGCTGAGAGTATCTCAGATAAAAATTTAAACATACAGCTTTAGCTCTACTAAGGCGAGACTCCGCAAGATGTTCTGGGACATGCACAGCTGCTGGTGACCAAATCACTCACAGGTATAATTCAACTTAACATAGTTATGGATTATTAAACAGGGCTGCAGTGACTTAACAAGGAACACAATTAAAAATGAGAAACGCATGAATTATGACCAGATTGAAATATTTACTGCCTGCTCCTTTAGGTGATAAATGATCTGTACACCCTTTTTTCTCATGTGCATCTCAATGAGGGGCATCAAACTCTCTTAAACACAGAGAATGCTTTAAATGCCTGGCTCATCTTATCCCCCAGTACCAACACATCATAAATCTTGTCTCTGGTTACACAGAAATCCTCTAATTGTAATATGGAACTCCTCTGTATCCACCAGATGCAGTTATTGATTTGGAAACAAACTAGACGCTGTATTTCCTCTGGGCTGGTCGACACACTACAGTGGAAACAAATAGGCTGGTAATGACAGTGTTTATTAAAAGGATAAATTCTGTCAATGTATGTGTCTCTATTTGCAGTACACGTTGCTCCCATCAGGCTGAAAAAAATTCACTTTCACAGACCAAGGCACCACAGTCATTCCAGCCTCACATGATGATAGAACACATAAGGTTTTATCACAATGTACATGCACACTTTCAATTTGTTGGTCTCTCATAAGCATGTGGCGGCACCTTATTCTTTCATAAAGAGGAATGCCACTGGGGCTGTGCAGGCACACAGAGAAGAATGGCTCTTAACAAGGCTATTTGCATATGTTGATGGCTTAAGTCTATCAAAGAAATATCTAGCTACAGGGCATGTTTGTCAAAAATACAAAATGGGATTGTTAAAAACCCTTAAGGATACACTTGATATATCTGTTGTTGATAAATTCTACAACAAGTATGTGAATAAATACATTTCAATGATTAGCATAGCACTGTCATCTCACAGAAAGTGGGTTTCGTCCCAGTCCTGGTCGGCGTGGACCATTCTGTGTGGAATTTGCATGTTCTCCCCATGTGTGGGGGTTCTCTTTGGGTACTCAAGCTTCCTCCAACCTAATTCATCTGTAGCCACCCAGGGCCCAATGATGATGGGATCTGTGACCCCAGACCTCCTCCCCCATCCTCACCTGTCTGGATGGACCTCCTCACCCTCACCTGTCTCATCTGACTAGATGGACCCCCTCAAGTGCCCCGACTCTACTACATCTTTACACCAGACCTACATCTGCATATGAAAGTCCATCAGTCCTGGTGCATCTATAGTCTGTCCATCCATGGGAGTGGATCTCTCCTTCACTGTGGTTCTCCCTGAGGTTTCTCTTTTTCCACTGGGGTTTTGGAGTTTTTCTTTGCTGAGAAGGAGGGTCTAAGGACAGGATGCCCGGGACATTAATCCATTCCTTTCTTCGACTGTTTATTTGACTGTTGTTTGTTTTTATATCCAACTAATTCTGTAAAGCCCTGTGTGTCTTTTTTATGTTTTTATATTTATATAGCTGTTGTGAAGCACATTGAGTCTGCCTTGTGCATGAAATGTGCTCTATAAATAAAGCTGAACTGAATTGAACTCTACATTCTCCAGAGAGCGGTTGTTCGTCTCTCTACATCAGCCCTGTGATGAACTGGCCACATTAACAGTTCTAGCAACTCCCCAAACCTCCCAAGGATTATGATGGTTAGGTTTGGAAAATGAATGAATGAATGAATGAATGAATGAATGAATGAACTGCATCAGATTTAACATTTAAAGACCTCATTCATGTTACTAGGTATTACAATCATAATAGACTTTAATGCATTTTCCCAAAACCCAAAAAATACAGATCTCAAAAAGAGATCTGAAATTTTTGATATACAAATTATTAACAGTTTTATTATGTTTTTATGATCTATACTGAGCTTTCCTAAAGTCCTATTCCCAGCACTGATGGTTTCAAGTTTCTAAACAAAGCTTACTTACACTGTTGGTGGTTGACAGCAAGGGCATTTCCCTGAAATCCCCCCAATCCTCTGCTATATAACAAAGTAAATAATGGACACAATGAACATACAATATACAATATACAATATGACAAAAACAAAACTTTGAGTAATAAAGAAAATATAGATATTTTTGGATGATCAATATGAACCAAATTTGACCTTAATTGACCCACTAAATCTATTAATAACATCGAAAAAATCTATGTATTTTTCAACAGAAGTGCCCCCATTTGGACAAGTGATAATATTCATAGAACACCCAAACTCAACAGGGTTCTTCCTCTAGGGGTCACCTATGTTGGTGCTAAAGGGGGATAGTTGTCTCGTTCACATGAAGGATATCCTGCCTGACTAATGTCAGAAAATTATTTGTTGAATAATGTCAGAACAGATGTTAAATATGTTGGACAACCAATATGAACCAAGTTTGAGTTTGATTGGCCTACTATTTCCTTAATAATGTCCAAAAAAGGCGATTTTTCAACAGAAGCTCCCCTAACCATTTGGAAAAAACACACCACCTGATGTCAAAATATGACATCATGTAAACTCAAGGTAGTGGCATGAAGAAAGATAATTGTTATACAATTGATATGAACTTAATTTGAGCTACCTTGACCTGGTAGTGATAGATAATGGTCAGAGAACCAATTTTTCCCCACAAAACTCCACGTAGTGAATGAAAATGACACCATGTGGACTCTGGATGGTCGCAAGAAAATTGACATTTGTAAGACGATTAAAATGAACCAAATTTTTATCTCAATCGGCCTATTACTGCTTGATTTATGTCCAAAAAAAATTATTTTCAATTAAAACGCCCTCATTTGGATGACTTATAATACTCATAGAGAAGCTAAAATCGATAAGGTTCTTCCACTCGGGGTCCCCTATGTTGGTTATTAAAGAATAAGAAATCCAACCAAATCTGTGCAAGTGATCGAGTTCACATGAAGGATATCCAGTGGCGGCAGATCCATTGGCGTTTTGGGTAAAACTATTATATCCCCAAACTTCAATTTTGAGGATATAATCTCACAAAGCTGCATACTAGATTTCGATTAGCTCCAAAGTTTTAATGAAACCGATCTCTTCAATTGAGAAACTTTGTCCGTTCAGCATATGAAAGTGACAAAAAAACTCGAAATAATAATAATAAAGGATTAGATTTATATAGTGTTTTTCTACTAATGCATACTCAAAGCGCGTACAGTGATGAAAAATGTCAAACTGCACAGACATCACTCTGCACGGGGAGAGTCAAAGATGACAAAAAGACTGAACAAACATCACAAATATTTGTGTTTGTGAGTGAAGGGAATGTAGCAGCAGTAATCTGATGTCAAAGATACTATGAGTCACACATATCATGTAGTCAATAAATCTGAATGTGGTGCAAAAAAGAAGAATGTGAAGGAAGAAAATCCCTTTTGAGGGGAGATCCTGCTTGAGGCCATGTTAGCGGGATACATGGATCATGACACTAAATTCCGTTGAGGAAACTGTTTTATTTTTTCTCCCCTGGCAGGAATTCAGTGTGCTCGGGGGTGAGTGTTACAGCTGAACCTCCAACCTCTCACTGGCAGAAACAGAGACCCGTTTCCATGCCAATTGTCTACAGGGGCCTCCACCATGACAACTATCACGGTAAACCTCTGATCCCACTTTGATTTCTCTGCCTTTACCAGGACAGCACATTTAGTCTAGTCAGGCTGTTGGAGAAGACAGGGGCGAAAAAAGAAAAACCTCATTATTTTTAATGCCGTCTGGATTTTCTTTGTCTAAAACTGAAAGATGAACAGGTGTTCCCAGAGAATTTTAATGCAAGGTCTTTCTCAGCAGAGCTTCTGAGATTTCACATCTGCCTGCTTTGCACCCTAGAGATGAAGATGTTGCCTTTGTGGTTCGAATCCAAGGTAAGAGAAGGCCAGAACAGAGGAACAGATTCACAAAAAATGTCTAGCAAACTATTCTCACATCTAAAAAAAAAAAGGGTGTGGGGGGGGAAATCACATTTCTGTCAGTGAAAAAGAATCAGCCACTGCCTTTGGTAAGCTGATTTAAAATACTGACTTTCTGACACCCACACAGAGCAATAAAGCCTTAGGTACCCAGATTACATGTTTTTCCAAACTCCCTGAAATCTAATTCTGCATGTAAAATGTTTTGCGCTGGGGCTACGGCTGCTTAATGATACACAGCTCCTTTTAGAACTTAATCTCCGTGCCAGTGCATTTTTGTTTCAGCTCTCAGCGTCTGCAGTTGGATGAGCTGCTCCCACTCGCTGTGACTGATTTCATCACACCTTCCACTCACCTGAACTCCGCTGTGATGAGGTTGAAGCCGTTGTACAGGTGGCTCTCTGTAGACACCTTTTTCAGATACGAGTAACTGTCCACATCCTTGTCCATAAGATAGTTGGATACCAGGAATCCTGCAGAAAAGCAAAAGTAAAAATAAACAGTTCCTAAAATGTACATCAATAAATGAGCCAAAAAAAATGGAATAGAAGATGGAATTTGCATCGCAGAATGTCCTTGAAAATAAAATATAAATGGTTTACTGGGGACTTTAGTGATGCATTATGCAAAACCATTGCTTTACAACTCGCAAAACACAATACATTTTCACTTCTTTGAATAATAACACCTGCATTTTGTAAGTATAAACAGCCTGAATGCAATATGCAATAAATCCCCACATATTATTATTTAATACTTTACATTATGACATTTTATCAACTCTAGCAGCTGCATTTTGAGTAAGCTCAAGCTTTTTTGAGGAGCCGGCCAAAAGACCCTGCTAGACATATAATAAATATGAACGATTACTTTCAATTACATTTTTAACATGAAGTCCCTGAATTTGGCTGTATTTGTATGATCAAGATAATAATATGGATTTTGTTTATACCTCCCTTTAGGTGACAATTTAGACTGAGACCAAAATCAACTATATCCACTAAGAACATAAAGATACCATGTCCTGTTCTAGAACATTCTTATGTCATGTTCTGTTCTAGAATGTATTTATGGCACGTTCTGTTTCTACACATAACTCCATTCTAGAACAGAAGCTGTCCTCATTGATACAGAAATTAATTAAACTCAATTGTTAAAAAATAAAACATGCAGAGATGAAGGATTTTAGTCAATAAATAAGGCCCTGAATTGGCACATTTTCACCGTGAAAAAAATGCAGTATAAACATTTTATAAACACACCACAATATATAATCATTTAAGATATTACAAAATGCAGCTATTATTGTTGCTGTTATTACAATGGTGTCCTTGAGTGCAAAGAAAGGTGCCTAAAAATGAAATCTATTATTATTATTATTATTAAATTTGCAATATTTTTTCATTAATGCAGTAGTTGTACATGATGTATTAGACACTAGCTACACTAATGGATTAATGTGTTTCAGTGTAGCTGTGATTGTGTTCATGGCTGATGTACCTCGCCCATGTGCATCTGGGTTTTGACGTCCCTCCATGTAATTCGTGATTGCGGCCATCTTGCCCCTTTTGCTGATGCCTAGCCATGATCCTCCCTCCTTACCATATTCCAGGTCCAGGCCTGTTAAACAAAGAAACTAAAAAAGATTTATGACACACACCCACAAAGTATATTGCACATCTGATTTCATTTAGACATAAATTGCTAATAACTATATTTTCTAACCCATTGAACAATATGGTTACAATATGTTTACAGTCACAGTTTGAATGTGTGTGAACACTGTTTGCCTTTTAACATTTTCACAGTCTTTCACACATTCACAAATATTTACAAGATGCTAAAACCATGAGTCCTGTTTATTACCATGCAGTTGCCAGGCAACAAACAAAATGGGTAATTGGTGAGCTTTAGAGCTGGTGAATTTCTTTTTTTGTTGTTTTTCCTTGGACTATGTGACCCTGCTTTCAGTCTTTCTTACCTGTTTACCTGCTATCATAGAGCATTATGCCTGTCTTGGTTAAAATGCCTGTCCAGTAAACAAGAGATCAGATCGGTTCAAATCCCAGCAGTGCCTTCTTGTTTTTACAAATTTCCCACCCATGGGACTAGTAAAGGGTTATCTAAATCTGAAACCTGTACCGGTTTTTTTTCCAAGTGTCTGGCTCTGTTGGTTACACAGAGCACTTTGGGGCTTAAGTGTAGCTTTAGTTACACTGAAATAAGTACAATCATTCAATAAAACCTGCTGTTTTCAGACATGCAGAAGGTAGGGCACTGTACGTCTGTGGAACTTCCTGCTGATCAATAAAGACAGGTCCACTTTCACTGACAGTGACCAAGAGAGCTGAACGATCTTATTCCTCTGGGGGTGGATGGAAAGCTAGCTTGATCCCACTGGGAGCTATAGCTTACTTCCCTTTCGTCATGCTATGTCTCCTTCAGGGCCCTGCCTCCGACCTCCCAGTCCCGCTGATAAGGCAGAGCCATTTATTCCTGTCACATCGCATAAAAGCAGCCATCAATTAAGGGCCCGCTACTGGAGTCCTGACCCCTCTATTACAGAGGGGAGAGGAGACTGATGAACAACGAGGCTATCTCTACGTTTCCCCCTTCAGCAGAAAAAAGGATGATTGATTTCCTCAGCTTGGTTATAATGTGTATTGGACATCAGTCAATTAAATATAGTTTACTGCGGATGGGGATGTACTGTGATGGAGTGCAGCAAAGTTCTGAGGTGAAGGTGACAGATTTTTCCTTGGTTACTGAAAGCCATTTAGCTTTGAATAAAATTGTATGCCAATGCTGCTAAAAGCAAATAGCTGTTGAATTTTCTTCTAAAGATTTGTTGTATATGGTTCTACACCACTGATACAATGTAATTCAGAAAAAAACCTATGTTATTAGCAACACCTCTGAAGTGCAGCATCACACGCTTATTTCTCACTGTTGCTGTAGTAGAGGAGTAGCTGAGATGCGCTGAAACCCATAGAAGAAAACATAAACATGACTTTTTGAGATTTCGACTGAAAATACAACCCGTGGCCTCTATATAGAAATCACTTTACAGGCTGTCATCATAGATGAAAGGTCCAGTGTGTAAGAATTAGAGGATTAGACTTAGAGGATCAAACTGCAGAAAAGGATTATAATGTTCATAATTATGTTTTCATTACAGTATAATCACATGCAAATGAGAATCGTTGTGTCTTTTATACCTTAGAATGAGTTGTTTACATTTACAGAGGGTTTAAACAGTAGTTCAGAACAGATTTGCTCTCCGTCTTTTATCTATTTTCTAGCGTCAGCCAGTGCTAAAGTGCATTATCTTCACCTACTGTGTTTATGTGTAGACCAGATGTAATTTTTTCCCCTTAACTCAACAGGCCAAAACAGAAAAAACATGCACTGCATAAGATGAAGGACATCCACGTTTTTGTGACTAGCATGTAAGGGTGTTCAGTTGGTTGTAATGCGCAACTTCATGACTAGATGTCACCTGTAATATGGTACATTAGTGAAGAAAAATCTGCATATTTTGTTAAATAACTATTGTAGTCTACCTTTCGAAACATGTCTAAGGCTGAGTCAGCCTCCAGGGCAGGGGTGTCTAACTCATTTTAGTTCAGAGGCCACATTAAGCCAAATTTGATCTGAAGTAGGCTGGACCTGTGAAATAATAACTTAATAATATATAAATAATGTCACCTCCAAACTTTCCTCAATGTTTTAGAGCAGAAAATGTAATGCTATGTGATAAAAGGTTTAAATTTACTAACTATCCTTTAAAACAATGTGAATAACATGAACAAACTGAAAATCGCAATTTTACCAATATTATGTCTCAGTTTGTCATTTACACATGTAAATTAAAACTTACAGATCACAGTGGATCAACAAATACACAAAACATTTAATAACAGGCAGAATATTGATAAACTTGCACTTCAGACATTTCAATTTTCAGACATATTCATATTTGTTCAGGTTATCCCTGATTTTTGTGAAATGATAGTTTGTTTTAGTGTAAATACAGTAAAATGACGTGACAATGTTTACATCTACAAAGAGAAAAATTTGGAATTGTGAGTATTTATAGGTTATTATGATAGTATTTTACTGATCTGACCCACTTGAGATTAGATTGGTCTGTTTGTGGAACCTGAACTAAAATGATTAATATCTTCACTGTAATTTTTGCATTTCACAAATTCATCCCAGGGGCCAGACTGTCCCCTTTGGCGGGCTGGATCTGGCCCCTGGGCTGCATATTTGAGACCTCTGCTCTAGGGCGTCAACGCACACACTCACCGCTGAGGATCTCGCTGTTGGTTCCCCAAAACTCTGCAGCTTTGGACGGCCTGTTGTAGTACTCATCTCTGTTCGCAGCCAAAATTAGCCTAAGGACAGGGAAAGAGGGGATGGGAAATTAATTTCTGCTCATTCAGTGAGGTCTGTTCACTCAGTCTTGACGTGAACTGTTGAGGTGTTACATAAAATTCATCTCATTTATCATCATTTATCTTCCTTCCCAGCTGGCTCTAGATGATCCCTGCAGCACTTTTTAAAGATTATTCTAAGGTCAGATTGTTTCTGTTATTTGTGCTATGCCTGTGCTTGGTTATGACATCGACCACATGGATGGCAATCTAAACCTATAGGTTAATGCGCACCTGACAGTGATCTTGATGTGCTCACAGTGCAACAGTTTTCTTTGTTTTAATGTCAGTGGTTATTTCCCCCTGACTCCAGACATAGCATTATGGGGTTCAGCATAGATTCAGAAAGGTTTCAGATGTGTCAGGGGGCCTTGAAGTGGAGTATTTTTTTTTTACTCTGAGCAAGATTCAGAGGATACAAAAGGCCAAGATTAGAAAGAACAGGATGTCTTTTGATGATGACCAAAGGAAAGACGATCAAAACGATGGGCACACAGAAAGGTCAGACCAATATAAAAGTTACAGACTCTACATAGATGGGAAGTAAAATTAAGAACTTAAATCTACTTGGTGTAAAGTTATATAACTTCAATTAAAAGCACAAACACCTGCTACTTTAAACCTACTCAGGGGAAGAGCTTCATTAATACAGCAAATTAACAGTTATTGATAGAGTTTAGCCTAAATCTGGTTTGATTCATGTTTTAAGCTGATAATGTGTGACTGCTTACCAATAATAATGAGTAGCTTGAACCAGAATGAGGTATGAATTACAATAAATCTCAGAAACCACATATGTACTTTCACCAAAGAAACTCTCGTTAATTGAATCAGGGTTATATAATCAAATGCCACTGGAAAAAAACCCTAACTGGTTATGCGAACTGCATTATGAATACACAGCTGCACAGACAGAGGGATAATGTTCGTTGACATTTCCTTCCTTCTTTCTTTATGTAATACTGGAAAATACTGTTTCAGAATATTAGTTAAAATCATTCTACATTTAATTCATGATTCAAACTGTAGAGCTGGGCATTTATTTTCTCATTGGAAGCCTGCACAGGCTGCAAAGGAAGGACAAAAAGGCCAGTAGAATGTATTGACCCCTGCAAAAGCTGTATGTTCACTCTGAGCTTGGCAGGAGTGGTAACCCTATTAATCTTGCAGGAATAGAGCGAACAGATAAACCAAACTGACCTAATAGGGGCTGACCTCAGTGCATCAAAAGCTAATGATAGCCTGCTCCCATGGCACTATCATGAGGCACCGCTGCTTCTGAACACAAAGCTAGAACTAATGATGCTACAAAACAGAGCATCTGCTATGGGATCCTGCGGGAGAATCACATACAAGCAGCTATGATCTCAGTGACAGACAGCCAGCTGCATCATGTAGAGTGAGAGCAGGGAGCAGACAGCAGTATCAAAGCTGTGTATTGACTTTTAGTTATTTAGTCATCAATTGGATGCATACTTAAGAGGCCGCATGGACTCTGCTCTAGCTTTTCCTTACGAGACCCTGTTTGGCCAGAATTTCTATGCACATATAAAAATCAAATTGGCAGGCTGTGGTGAAATACACTGAAGACATTCATGCTGTTAAGAGGATCAGTCCTTTTCATTTTGGGTATTTTCCCTTGAGGCACAGTTGAACCTTACTCCCACAATACCTCATAACTTCACTGAGTGAATACTGAAATGGCCAGTAAGCCGGTGCTTAGTGTAGCCTATCTTTTGTACGATTTGGGGTAAATAACAAGTCTAAGCAGTTGTCTGGTGTGTATTATTATATGCTGTTCATTAGCTTGAGGGAGGGGCTACAGGTTAAAATTAAATTAACTCATAAAGACCCAACCGACTTTTATGACAGTTCCCAAATGACTTTTTGTCCTTATTTAACCTTTCTTAAGTGATTTATCACCATTTATTATATTATCCTCTGTATTTTGCCATTTTTCAGTGAAAATCATGTATTTCCTTATATTTAATTTACTGATCAAGTAGGTGTTTATAAAAAGTTCTGATCAAAGTTGAGGGTTATTGTATCAGAAACAGAGAAAACGGAAAAAAAACTGACTTTTTCAGCAAATCTATCATTAACTGAACATAAAACAAGTGTCTCCATCCACTGTCATTGATCCAACTCCATGGGTTTTACTGGTCAATCAATGTTGTAGAAGATGACAGCGTTTCCATGTTCACTACAGAGCCTCTGAACATGAAAATGGGTCATAGCTGATGACCATGAAAAGATGACAAACTGCATTTTATACCAACTATTGGCACGTATTGATAGGATTAGTGGATCAACACGTATTAAACAGTTTAGATCAGTAGACGGTTTTGGTGGATGGTGGATGTTTGGGTCTTCATGGGTTAAAATTGCGGATGGCTGACTGCAGTGACGCTGTTATTCATTCAATGATAGAAATAGAATTTGAAAAACAGAAATCTCAGCATGTGGATAATAATTAAGTCATTTGTGCCAAACGTGAACCCATTTAACCCCCTGTGGTTATCCCTGTTATTTTGGGCTATGGGGGGGTGTCATAATTATACTTAATTAAACTTTAACCCTGCTTTTAACTACTTTTTTTCTGAGTATAAGGCACTACACATCATTGCAGTACAACAAAAACTACTTTTGCAACTAGCAGTCTATATATAGCACTGATGTAACCGCATTAGGACACAGTACGTTTCACCTTTCCTGAGGTTCAGGTCTGAGTCAGTACTCATAACACACCTCTGCTGTGATCTCCTTAGTCGGGGTCAGACTCCCACAGGGAAGGACAGAGATGGACTAGGGCCAGGTAAAGAGTTTGCTCTTGCACTCTGGGGGATTATAATAAGCCAGACTTGACATCGCACTATAACTCGCATTGACTGCTCATAGACCACTGTTCTGTTCTGGCCACTGAAAGAAGTTGGGATTTACTGCTGGGTAGGGCTAATGTAGGTTACAAAAGACCCACACAACCCTTTAAGAAGGTAGATTTTTATCAAACACTCATTATTATCTTCATGCATGAGTACATATATCACGTGGCAGTGCTGTGACCTTTGTCAAGCCTCACCAATACAATCAGAAGTACTGTCATAGAGTGAATTTATAAAATAAATCATAAAGCTTCAAAAAAGAATCTAGATCATTTCTTTGTTATAATCCTTTTGTGTGTTTCCACCTCTGCTCAAAGCTTCAAGTGGCACACTAGAAAAATGCTGGAACAAGATGAAATAAGAAAACACTGCAGCAGAGTGTGAAAGAGAGGGAGTGACAGCAGTGATGTCAAGTCCTGACACAACTAGCTTCAGAAACCTTAAAGGTTCTTCCCCTTATATTTATATCTACTTCTTCAATAAAGTTTCAAAAAAACGCACACACGCTATGTCATGTAGCTACATTCCACTGAAGCCATGTAACTCCAAATAAAATATTTAAACTCAGTGCTATGTTTTCTTTTAGGTATAAGCCTGCATCAAAAGAAACACTGTATTTAATTTTATATGGATTTCACAATAACACAGCCATGGTGTGTCTTTAAAAAGTCAGTAACCCTGACCAAACAGCATTTAAGAATAAAACACCTAGCATACATACAGTGCCAAAGTCAAAAGTGAATATGTGCTCACTTATTCCTTTTAGCTTTTTACCCTGAAGTTTGACATGTAAGATTGTGGAGGTTAGCGGATCTGACACCGAGGACAACATACTTCGGCTATTCTATCAAAATGCCCTAAAGCAAGATACTTAATCCCTGATGCAATTCTGTGGATGGCTGTTATCTCTGATCTCCATTCAAAAGAAAGGATTATTCCTCTAAAGATATCGACTCAAACTTTAGCTTGTAAAGTCA
This sequence comes from Ostorhinchus cyanosoma, assembly GCA_029814465.1. Classification (NCBI taxonomy): domain Eukaryota; kingdom Metazoa; phylum Chordata; class Actinopteri; order Kurtiformes; family Apogonidae; genus Ostorhinchus; species Ostorhinchus cyanosoma. Next base: position 18,087,349 of record JAPTYQ010000030.1, on the reverse strand, counting down.
CACTTTTGCTTCCCATGTGCTATGGATTTCATGACATTTCTGGTCCTCGGTGTATCTGCAATGTTTCCCTTCTGTTGGCTTTCACTGACCAAATCAACTTTCTATTATGCCCACACCGGATTGAGTGCACCGGATGTCAAGTGCTCTTTCAATGGGTAATCTCTACCTGTAGGCATTTTTGGATGCAGGCCGGGGATCAAACTTGAAGAAAATTATACACATCGATGTATTGGATGATGACAGAGTTTCACTCAGTCCACATGCGTCGTCAAATATTACTCATATCTGACAGAGAGAAGAAAACAGAAAGAAACAAGTAAGTATCTCACCTAGAATTTGAGTTTGTGAAACATAAAAATGAACTGAAACCTGATCACAGCTACTAAAAACTAAGCTGGGTGTGTTCTGTTATCAATATCATACAGATAAATGAAGCTAAAGAGTTCACGCCCTGCATTTCTAATGTTTATCAAACACATAACAAAGGCTTCATTCACAATGCAGGAAAAACTGGGACCACTTATCTTGTCGCTCACATGAGATTCAGATCTGTTTTTGTTTTTCATGAGATTGTGAACAAGGCAAATTACATGGAATCTGATCTTTTCATGTAAGATCTGGGACACTTCTGTATGTTCCATATGTCCTGAATCAGATACAAATCCCATCTTTTGCAATGCGACCTCAGTCACACTAGTCAGATAGGAATTGATGTGACCTTTACACCACTTCAGTTTGAGATTCATCACAGTTCTGCGCTGGAGGGAGTCAATTAAATACTATAAAGCAGTTCATATGAACTCAACCATGAACATCAACAACAGTTAAATGAGCAAGTACATAATACAAATAAATGCAAAAAACATCCCCTATGTATGTCTACATATTTTTCCCTAAAAGAAAGGTTTACAATGCAGAACTTATACTGTTAGTGGAGTATTTCCACAGTGTGTGTGTGTTTTTCCAGAGCATTTCTAATACTTTTGTGCATTTGAGTCCAATCAGGACCATGACAAGTTCACACTGGACATTTTTTTTAATATAAGCAGTGAATCTCAAGGCTTGCAAAGTGGATGTACAAATGTTATCTGAAGTAAACATACAAGGGTTTTTTTGGTCATATTTAGTTATGCGATTTTTAAAAAAAATCCATGTTGTATAACCATGTCAGTGTAGCCCATGCACTACATGGAAAGTATTACAAAAGATCTATGACCTTTATCACTTTATTGAGGGTAAAGGTTGCAATAAACCACCAAATGTGATAAAAAAAATAAAAAGGTGAGAAGCACGAATCAGTGTCAGTGGTAGATGAAAGTTAACAGGACCCTCTTTCATAATTAACTGGAACAGAAACATTGCTATGCCGCAATTTACCGTAAACAAACATGTTGACATCTTAGCTAACCACTGGTTAACACTAACAACTGAGTTGCACTTTAACAAGCTATTAATAGTGTCTAGTCCTAAACTAACCCAAAATGTTTTCATCTAGAGAGTCATGTGTATCTACGATTTACTAAGGTCAAACTGGTTAATGATAGAGATGAAGCAAACAAATATTACTGTTTTACTCATATGATTTACTTCTAGGAACATATTTGTTTCAGCAAACCTGCTAACCTACGCAAACAGACGGCTAACGTTAGCATTGTTACAGCCGGTACCGTAACAACAACGACAACAAATAAACTGGGCTGGGTTATGCGCAACACATACGTTTTCAAATAATCCTTCGACGTTTACTAATTTTCCGGCTATCTTCTGCACTGTTTACTGCTGTGTGGTGTTTTCGATTGTACTCACTGCTTCTATGCTTTCTATTCGATGTTGACAACTACAAGGAAGTGTTCGCATTGAGTAACCTCGATTTTAGTTTCTAGTTGTTTCATAAGCCTTTACAGCGGACGTTTGCCTTTGTTTTCAGTGCGTTGTTCTGAACCCCGCCCATTCCGACACAAGACGTATATAAAACGAGCGCAATTCAGACATAGCACTCTGTGATTGGTCAATTACGCCGGCAACAAACAGCAGTAAGTTGTCAGTAAATGGAAATAATTTGATTTCCGTTTAGCTATTTTTAACTTCAAAATAAAAGCACGGATTATAACTTATACTGCAAACAGATATCCACACTAAATGTCTGTAAATATATCTATAAGGATGTGCCTGAGACAAGGAAAAAGCAGGTGTAAATGTATGTTCATAAGTCATTAGGTGTTCAGATTTTTATGCAAAATATAATTTATAAGTGAAGTATTTCAATGTTGATCTTGTCCTTCGAGTATATGCACTTTAAAATAAACAAACAAACAAAGAAATGTTAAAATCATGAAATGTTTCAAGAATAGATAGATAGATAGATAGATAGATAGATAGATAGATAGATAGATAGATAGATAGATAGATAGATAGATAGA
>JAPTYQ010000030.1:18065915-18084829 GCA_029814465.1 Ostorhinchus cyanosoma | reverse complement strand
AGATAGATAGATAGATAGATAGATAGATAGATAGATAGATAGATAGATAGATAGATAGATAGATAGATAGATAGGCATGTGCCCAAGGTACTTTTGTTATAAAAACCTTTACTTTGAAAAGGCATTACCAAGAAGTAGTTCTTCCATTCATGCTACCTTGACAAAAACAGTATCAATAACATTGGTTAAACAATAAACGTGCTGAATCTGGAGAAATTAAATATAACAAACAAAGTATATTTTGTATTTTAGTGTTTTTTATTCATATACAATGTCACTGTACCACACAGTAAACGATTTACGGGACTATTTTGACTTACTAAATGATTATTTACGTCAAATAATTACAAATATCGTTGCAGCGATAGGATTAAATTTACAAACTCAATTTGAAATTATTATTCATTTTTCAGCCAATGTAATAATAAAAAAAAAAAATCTGAAATTTCATCCAATTCTGTTCGAGTGGCGACGGGGCGGGGATTGCTGTGACCGACAACATCCAGCACCGTTGTGGATGAGAGGGATAAAGGCTGCTCTGCCTTTCATACAAACCAACGTCGCAGTTACTAATTACTGAATATTACCGGCAGCTGCTCTGGGTCTAACTTTAAAATCAGTCAGACTTCTTCGTGTTTTTGCGTGGCTTAAAGGACGTGAGAGAACCAACGAAGTCCAATTCCAGATTTAGGGGCTTGTAGTGTAGTTGTAGTAGCCTGCAGCAGCCAAGTTGCATGCAGAATAACCTGATTCAGCTGAGGCTCGGACTAACACTGCTCATCACACTGGACAGTCTCTTCGCCTGAAAGAATAAGGATGAACTGAAAAAACAACTGAGGTAATAACAATACAACACGACGTGATAAAATCCATGTGGTGTTTATCTATTGCCAAGTTTTAGTACTATGTGTCATTAGAAACTCAGGAAGAGGAGGAGGGTGTGACAATACCGTAGTAACATGAATGTAAACTGATTCTGAAATTAGGAAAAAAAAAAAAAAAAAGAAAGAAAAACGACAGCATGTGATCTGATAAAAGATTAGACTGCACGGAGCTGATGGGTTTAGACGAGGATTAATAATAATTTTGGTAAATAGTCGGTATATTTGACGTGGTTTGACAGGAAGATTTACATTTAGGCGTTTATTTGAATAAAAAAAATCTCAAACAAACAACATGAGCAGATAAAATGTGTATTTCTATGTTACTTCCTCTCCTCGTTGATGTAGTGAAAACCATCAGGTACGAGCCGCACAGAGCTGTCAATCATCTCATCCCTACTAGTCCATTGTTTTGCCCCTCCTGTTTGTAAGAGAGTTACCATGGAGAGTCTTCCGGTTTCTCTCCTCTAATTACCTTATATGGAAAAGGGGGCGGCTGTCAGTAGCAGACTGATGGACTAGGGGTGATAGTGCTGGATTCACGTCCCATGTGAGTAACCGCCAGAATGACTGAACAGCTCACAACAACCAGAGCTCAGGCCATTAAGAAGCCTTAAATGAAGTTCTCAGTAGACATTGATCGGTCCTGGTCAGCTTTTTCACACCCAGCAGGTCCTTAATAGCCCCAGGATGTGGTTGGATGCAATTAAAGCAATTGCTGCCCGCAAAATGAATTTACATGTACTTGTGATTAGTTTTCAACGTGCACTATGAAACCTTTGAAATCCACATTGTGATTGGAGAAGCTTCAGATTATGGTTGGTTAAAGTGATCAGTTGATTTTGTCAGAAATGGAAACATATTTTTTATTTACCGCCTTGTGTGCAGGTTTTTATTCATATATTGGATCTGTAGTTGCTCCAATATGAATGTGATGGTTATGTGAAGTCATAGTTTTTGGAGACGAACAATATAAGCTTAACTTCTTCCTACTCGTTTTTGGACATAAAGTATTGTTAAATAACCATGATGAAATAGGTATGCATTTGTGACATTTGTTTTCTTTTTTGGTTGATTTATTCCCATATATTGAAGTGTCCTTTTAATTGTGGAATTTCTTTTGCCTACTTATGTTTGAAATAATATCTGTCTGTCTATAGGTAATTATATAGCATTACATAGTTACTATAATTGTATATGTTTATGTCGGTGGTTAAATAATTAAACAAAGTGCGCAAAAAGCAACACTAGAAAGAGGTTGCAGGTGCAGGAAAGCAAAGAGATCCACAGGATCACAGTGGGCTACATCACAGTGAACACGGAGCCAGGTGCTCCAGATTTTGTCGGCCTCTATATATCTGAGGCTGTCACAGGATATACACATGCAGTGTGTGTAAAGTGCTGGAGGAAACAGTCAATTTATGATTTTAAGATTCCCGTGAGAGATTTGCACTGCTCACGAATAGACCTTTCTGAAAAACTGAGGCTATTCAAGCACTTAAGATGCTGTCAGAAAAAATCAAAGTCAAAAGGAAACGTCTAACACCAGTAGCCTATAGCCACATTACAGTATTATTGTATTGATCGTTCTGGTTGGTTTTGTGCCAAGTTGTAGTTGGGAAGAATAATTGTTTAGATGTTGTTTGATGCTTGTTTTTAGTTAGGAATGCTGTATGTGCCATGGTACTGCAAGTAGATGTGTGTGTGTGTGTGTGTGTGTGTGTGTGTGTATATATATATATATATATATATATATATCAAGATCTATCGAGGTAATTGCACATTTTAGTGTTCGTGGCACTGCCTTGTTGCAGGTAACGTCATGCAGTTTGTTAGACTTGAGATTGAACTCTTCCCTAAAGTAGACTTATAGGTATAAATGGGTTCATCTTCACAAATATGCCTGTGTCAGCATATTCTCACTTTCAGAGACAAAAATATGAATATATTTTGGGTTCACTGGTAATCAGGGAGTAGCTCATTTATAATACAAAATATTTGCAACTCGAGCGCTCTCTGGACACGACTTCTATTTCCACACCACCTGTGACTGTGCTAAAAAGATGCTTAGTATTGGGGGATAAAAAATAGACTCCTCATGAATACTAATGTTCAAAATGTTATGTAATTTGTCCTTTTGAGGTTATTTATTTTTTATGCATGTTGACCAAATAAAAACTTTGTCATTAGTGTGGAAGGGCAGTATGTCTACATTTGTTACCATCAGATAACAAACTACCCTGATTAATGAGCAACAATACTTTAACTCTATGTATATTTCAATGGCAGTGTGTGTTAAAAGAGGTTGACCTATACCACCAGGTTCTTCTGCCCCTGTTTCTGAAGCAGATTTTGTTTTGGGGCGATGGAACTGATACTTATATAAGGTCTCGAAGCTCTTAAAGGTTAAAAAGTTGTTTTTGTAATGGACCTGACAAGACCTTAGGTCATCTTTAATCTCAGGAGCAATTCATGCTCTAATGCGCTAATTCATTAGGAAGTACACTGCCTGAAGAAGATGTAGCATTCCTAGCTGTCAGCCCTGCAGCATGATGGCAATTTGGATTTAAATGTAGAAGCTGGTTACTGTCAGATCTTTTCTTTGTCTTAAGTGTGAGGACAAACTGATGAACCGTGGCACTGTCTTTTTATGATTCCCTTGTCTGGACACCATGCTTTCAACCTTATGTTCTTTCTAGTTACTGCACTTCTGGTGTTATTGAGAACCTCAGAAGGGGCTGGAGTCTGTCCCATCATGTGTTATATATTAGGGGGCATGCACTGGATCCACACCAATGGATTATGGATCAATAATCAAGTTTTATCACTGTTGCAACAGTGAGACTGCAGTAATTCTCATAGTGCGAAGTTATGGCTGAAATGCTGTTTAGCCACCTGTTCAAATGTACTATCTTCATCAAAGCTCCAGTCAGTAATGAATTTTCTGTGCCATTGTGTAGCTATTACAAACACATTAAACTTAATTTGGTGTAATTATGAACCTCAGACGTAAATCTAAAAGTACTGCTGGGGAGATGATGAATTTGTCTGCATTTTCCTGCGTTTAGCTGTGTGATAGTGTTGGACATGTCATGCCAGATCCATGTGAGTCACTGAATGATACTGACTCGGCCTCCTATGTTTACCTATTTCAAAGACACGCAAAGCATGCCGACCAGTCGAGTCGGTTTTATTTCAATATCCCAACAACACCAATTTTCCTCAAGTGACTTTACAGTCTGTGACACCCTCTGTCCTTCAACCCTCAGTTTGAGTGTAGCCAAACACTCCAAAAAATCCCTTTAATAGGGAGAAAAATGAAGAATGACAGAAAAAAAACCTTCTGGAGTGAAAAATGTTTTGTCACAGCCAGTAGCAAATATTTTGTATTGCTATTTATGTCCAAAGTCTTCAAAACACTTGGAAAAAGAGAGCAGCAGAGGAGAAATAAGTCTGTGAGTATTAATAGGTTTTGCAATACTCTGCAATAGCAGTTGTAATGTAATGCAATATGGTGCAGTTGTTATTAAGCAAAAAACGTTAATGAATGTAGGATTCACACCTATATTAATTTATGCACTTAACTACTCACTGTGAAAGGATAGACAGAAAGAGTCCCAATCAGATTTTTTTTTCCCTCAAATGTATAGTTAGTCTGAGGTAATCTTGATTTAAACTTGCCAATTTATTTAGAAGAAAAGAGCTGAAATGAGGGTCGATCTATAGCTCACATCAGTAGCTTTCCAACCTTGGACTTTAGAATAAGTCAAGCCAAACAGACCGTTTCCACAGCAGATACGGTGACTCACTTCAGCAGCAAAGCCACAGGTCTTACTAATAACATTAACAGTGTCACAGCGAATCATGACAGTACGACAGTGAGGCAGTACACACATACAAGGACAAAGAAACCATAAAGGTTAATGAAAATTCAGCTATCATTAATTTTCTAAGCAGCCGCGCTTTTCCCACTGTGACATGTCAAATGTCTGCAGTGTAAATCGGGCTGCATCTACATGTGTTTAACGTGTGAATGATTTTGTGTGTATACTCCATCACATGCTCCAGGAGATGACCAATCAGATAGAATAAGTGAAAATATCTGTGCGGTCGGGCCACGGCCATGATACATCAGGGTTTTTTTTTTTTTGTTTGTTTTTTTTGCTGCATTTAAAAAAAAATATCTGAATAAATACATCTGGGAGCTTAAAAGAATGCACGTTTTGACCTTTTGATTTATTCTTTTACAAACCACATTTACTGCACTAACAATAAAGAATTACCCTCTGAATTTACCCTTTCAATACCAATGTAGATCAACATAAATATAGGAACGGCTCAGTCTACATTGACACCCAGTGCTATGTTAATCATATTAGCCTTATACCTACGTACCTCATTATAGTTTCATGGTCAGTGTAGCATTTCATTACTGGGTGTGCATGGGAATTGGTGAATAGCAGCAGTATTATATAGAAATGGTATTATGTGTTTGTCAGTTCAATTAGGGCCGAAATTATATGCTTCACATCCTTGAGAGCCCTACTGCATGAAACTCTGTCCTTGTTGGAATGTATTGTGCAATTTCATGATGGAGTCACACACAGCGGTAATTATCAGCAAAGTTATCATAGAGCGATGTTCAGACTCATCAAGCCAAAAGTGACATTCGCGTTCTGAATTTTTCCCGGTGCGTGCTCTGACGGCTCATGGACGAGCTGTGTTTTGTGAGCTGAATGAAGCGGTCTGTGATAGCCATTAGTCAGGGGGGAGAGGCGGTCCGGACCCAGAGTGAATAGTCCTTTGTGGGACGGACACCTGCAGCGCTCGGCCTCCTGCTCCTGACGTGATTAACATGCACCTCCGACCTCTCCGGCCTTCCCGCTCCCCAATCCCTCAGCCGCCTGTCCTGGCACCTGTCCGACATCGTCCATCCTGCACAGGCTATAATTCATGTCTTTGTCTGGGGCCGGGCAGGACGGCGTTACTACAGAACTGTGTTGAGATTGTATCGATCACCTCCTGTCAAGGGGTTAAATTTAGAAGTTCCATAAAATGTAGAGAGTCTCACAGAGGCTTTGTTTTGTCTGGATGGTATTAAAGGCCTTGACGGAAAATCACAACTCTGCTTTGACCTTATCCAAGTGGCTTTGGCTCATACAGCTGTGTTATTTTTGAGGTGTTGTGACTACTGTCTTTTCATAATAAATACACGCCGTTAAAGTAAAGTATACATTTTTGAACCGCAAGCTTTTACTATGTTTACCCTGTAAGAAACTGTCCCTTGTCACCAAAAACATCTCAAGTGTTCACTAATCCTATCACTACATGTAAATAATTGGTGTAAAATGCAGTTTGTCATCTTTTCGTGGTCATCAGATATGACCCATTTGGACGTTCAGAGTCATAAACATCCTCTTCTGTAACATTGATGAATGACAGATGAAAATAGTTGTTGGTGCTTGTTTTATGTTCAATTAATGATATATTTTGTGGAAAAAAAAAATCACTTTTCATCAGTTTTCTCTATTTTGGTGTAAGCCTTGAATTTATTTTGAGTTTTTATGCACATCGACATGATCAGTAAATTATCCCATAAAGACCCAAACATCCACTGACGTAACTATTTAATACCTGTTGATCCACTAATCCTATCAAGACATGTAAACTGCAGTTTATCATCTTTTTGTGGTCATCAGATATGACGCATTTGGATGTTCAGAGACTCTGTTCTGAATGTGAAAACATCTTCTACAACATTGATTCACCAGTGAAAACCTCTATTATTGATTTATTTTGCTGAAAGTTACTTTTTCTTCAGTTTTCTCAGTTTTTGATGTAATGACATTTGAATTTACCGAGTTTTCATGAGCATCTAAATTAAATATAGGAAAATGCATGATGTACAGTGAAAATTGCAAAATACAGAGGATGATATAATAATAATAATAATAAATCACTTAAAGCAGCGTGTGATGTCCGTCACCAATTTTTCATCAAATCTGTAAAACTTGGTGATAGCCTAAGTATCATGAATCCGTTAGTCCTCTCGCAATTACGCACCTGAATCCCTTCCCTCATGGTGACCTTCGACATGTACTCCACCACAAGTAATCAGTTTGTTTACATACCAAACAGATATGTCACGCAGGCCTTTTCAGAAATTTTGTTGTGAAGTGCACTGTGGGAATGGGAATTCCATGCATCCACAGTATGGCCGCTGCAGCAGCAAACATGGAAACGGCTTCATTCCTTCTTGCTGCTGTGGCTGCGTGGAATTCCGAAAAGGTCTAAGCAACAGTTTGGTTTTGTTTTGTTATGTAAACAATTGGACTGTTTGTGAGTACACTTCGAAGTTGTTCACCGTGAGGGAAGTGATTCAGGTGCGTAATCACAGAAAGATTAACGGATTCATGATACTTAGGATATAACTTGGATTTTACAGATTTGATGAAAAATTGGTGATGAAGGTCATACGCTGCTTTAAGAAAGGTTAAATAGAGAGAAAAACACATTTGGGAACTGACATAAAATCTGCGCTGCGTCTTTATGCGTTAAATATTGGAAAATTGCTAATATTATAACACATGATGATAAATCAGTTGGAAAAGGTTAAATGTAGATGAAATATCGTAATGGAAGTCGCCACGAAAATAGTTGTAGGTCTGTAAGGGTTGAGTTTGGTTCTATTTCTCATTTTTCATATCCAGACAGATTATACCTTAAATCAAATATATAAATTTTACCTGCTGCATGAGTTTGGACACAGTATTCTTATAATATTGATATTGCAATATGTGACTAGATATTATCTGGGTTTAGAGTTGCAGTAATGTGATATTACTTGCATGTATTTTCCTGCTCTTTAAGACTGCATTCCATTTGAGGGATTTGTCGTCTCCAGCAGAGGGTAATGAACAGAGCTGCTTGGCCTGTATATCACATCCCAGGAAGATTTTTCTAAAGGCTCTTATCATCCACCTCGATTAGATTTCATATTATAAAGGCATTAACAGTCCTCAGAATATTGCTACATTAGTTTGGTTGATATAAACTCTGTCTCTCCTTGGGCTGTAGAGGCTGTTGCCAATCCAATGAATAATTTAAAAATGCGTGCCTACTAAGCAGTAAACAGTAATTCTTCTTAATTCCCATCACAACTTTGTTTATACCACTGGAAACGCTTTGAGTTAACAGACATTTGCTATTACTGAGTCACACTCTCGATAGGCTTCACTTTTCCCCAGTCGGATGCTGTGTGCTGTCCTTAAATACCGGGTCACTGCTGCCAGACGCACAATGACGCTTGTGTCGAAATTGGTTTTAAATCAGATATCATCTCTCTACTCAATTTTTGTGAACCTGGGCAGCATTGTTTTTAGCACAGAAGCCACCCGGTGCTTTGTAACATGCTGACTTGCTGATAATCCGTTCCCCTTTGTAACGCCCTCCCTGTACCACCAGAACTGTGATTGAATTCATCTGAATATTCCTGAAATCCACATCTTTCTCCCTTGTGTTGACAGAAATATGTTTTTTTTTTTTTTTTCCTCTGAAAAGCAATAACCGACCGATACTGAATATAAAGTGTCTGGTAATGTTTCGTAATCCGTTGACACGCAGCTGAGACCGAGACCTATCGTCTGTGAGCTCATAGTCTACTCACCCATAAAGGCCCATCTCACCTCACCCCACCCCACCCCACCCACATCACCCTCCTCTACTCCCAGACTTGAATCTCTGTGCCACTGCAGGATTAACCCCGCCCTCTACATTCTGGCCTGCCTTGATTATGTCCAGGGATAAGAGCTGCTTAATTGTAATCACTGGGGCTGTCCTGAGCAGTATAAACACAGAAGCACACAGCGGCTCAGGCCAGACCTTGGAGCTGGGTGGAACACGAAAACACCCATATTTTTCAGTTTTTCCCCAATATTTTTTTACTCTGCAAACTGGGAGTGTTAATGCTCGTTGGTGTGCAGCCTAACAATTCATTGGCATTTGTATTGCAGCAATATCATCTATAGAATGCTGATTTTTCTCCAGCCTCATTCACCACTAATTTCTGGCTTTGTTTTTATTCGATGTTTGCACTGGAGCTTGAAAGTGTGAAATGAAGTTGGCACATCATTAGATGGTTCAAGAAGAGAATAAGGCACCTGAACAGTAGCTGTAATTATTGTGTTTTTGTAGGTAATTGCTTCACGGAAAAAGCAGGGGAGACGCAGCCGTTATCATACCATTTTGCTACTGCTCCTATGGTAACCAAGGGTCAGCAAGCAAATGTCTGCGCCTTCACATGCCATTTGGCTGACACTGATGCCTCGCACCTTTCTTTGTGGGTGGTGTGTGCACATGGCAGCATTCCTGCTCCATTTTTCTGGAATGAGTACGCTTTGTCTTCAGCTGATCTTCAAGCCTTTGAGAGCTGGCTACAGGAGGGGGCCCAAGGCTTCTCATTCCTGGATAGGTGTTTATATTTCAAACAGGGTTTTTGTAATCATTCTTGAAACTCTGAGTACAAGATAAGTGCTGAATGCCACAAATTCTTAAAATTTTCTTAAATCTTTTGCACGAGGCATTTGGGAATAAATCTCCTGTATGCGTTTCTTAGTGTAGTTTGTTTATTTGTCAGGGACAATGTATAAATATGTGAATCTCAAAAAGAAGAGATGCTTTTCACCAGAGTTGGCTACAAGCTACTTTCCATCTGCTGTCCCTGGGCAGGTGCACACACAATATAGAACATTTATATTACATGCAATACAAAACTAAACTTGGCTCATAATTACATTAGTTAAAAACTTGTGTGTTTATTTCAATTTCTTGTTTCCTAAAAATGCAATTTCATCATACTTAATTCCTAAAACACAGGTTATAAAATCATGCCTAAAAAGTCAATCTGTTCTAATTCATCAACCATTAAACGTACATCTGGACTTATTATTAAAGTGAACCTGTACTGCTCATGCTTGTGGCAGTAATTGGGCTTTGTGCATCACTTAAGAGCAAGAAGGGCACAAATTCAGTAAAAAATTGTCATGAATGCACCGCACTGGACTTTTTATGACGTAAATTGCACATGTGGGCAGAACCTATGGGGAGCAGCCATTACCGGCCATAAGTGACATAACTGTCATTGATTCTGGGTAATGGAGTACAAGTAAACAAGTGCCAGTCAGTGAGCAAGATTGAGTGGAAAGTACGTGTTCATGCTTGTGGTTTCAGCAGCCGTAAGCGTAGCATTCTACCATTGCCATAGAGACGCAACCCAACACTGGTCAATAATGTGTGTGCTCTTAGACTGATGTCTGCTGCCTGGGTTCAGTTACCAGTTCATCTCAGCCCAGATAATTAAACAATACTACGAGCTTTTGTCACTACTGCTGGAACAGCCCGTGAAGGAGGCAACATGTCGCTAACCATGTTTGACTGACAGAGCAGCCACACATACTTGACAACAGGCTATAATGTAAGTTACTGGACAGAACCGCTAGCAGGATTCTTTTGAGAGAGCTAGCAATGAAAATTCACTACTGGTTCCCTTTAAGGCTGGTTGTTTGTGATTCTTGTGGAGAAACTGTCAAGGTGTTGCAGAGATGGACAGTATTTATTTTGATAACTTTGGAATTGCATCCCTACTTTTTTTTTTTCTGCAATACAGACCCTCTTTGCTGAGATGCAGTGTGGGAAATGCCTGTCCTCTTGAACCTCTTTCCTGAGTGAAGGCCCATCTCTCTGGGGAGTAGGGCTCCATGTCTACTGAAAAGCACATCTTCATGCCAACAAAGCCTCCAATAAAGATCTTTAGCGAAACAAGTGCATTGAGAAAACTCTCATGTTAAAGCCAGTCTAGCGGAACAGGTTGGCCATCTGGCATTTTAGTCATGTCAAATCTGTGGTCACATCTCAGGCGACCTATCCTTGGTGCACTACTTCACCAGAGCCAATTACAGCCCTCTAAGAATCCCTCTTGTTTGCACTTTGTCCTATATTTTTTTTCTTTCACTGCAGAGTCAAGTCAAGTGCAGAGAATCATTTTCAGCATAATCCTTCATTTTGCTGTTATCTAGTTGAGGTCAGAAATAGGAGGCCAACTAATCACCTCCAGACAAGGTTTTGAATATAAACCTTAGGAATTGTTGTCACTTATAATGTGTGTAGGTGAACAGCCCATTGATGTCACTAGGCTTCTGAATATGAAAGGATACACAAAGGAGCAGCCATTGAAAGTGTCTAAAAGCCTTGAGTGAAAAAAAAAACATGTTGAAAAGGTCTAAATATAATGGGTAAACCTTATTAGACATTTATATATTTAAGCTTTCCTAAGCAATCACAGGAGGAATAAGGTTGTGATGGTAAGAGGGAATGAAAACTTCAAAACCCCAACATCTCTATGGGAGTAATGAAATCCTCTTTTAAATGAGAAATTAATAATGCATTACTTTTGAATGAACAAACAAAAACTTATCAAAACTCATCAATAGATCTTTAATAATATAAGTTACACTATTTTTTAGCTAGATTATGGACACAGCTCTTACAGAAAGTCTACCTTTAAGTGAAATTAATCAGCATTTTAAGATTAAAAAAAAAAACATAACCTGAATTTCACCTTTTTTTAGAAAAATAAATGGAATCTCAAGGTATGACTAATTTTTCCATCTGTATGTGGGTAGACTGTTTACAATCATTGTGCCCTCATCCATGTTTGTGGCCCTGGCTGAACAGCAACGTGACAGTTAATTCATGTGGAGGTCATGCGAGATGGCCTCATGAAGAGGCTGTCAAATAAAGACAGGAAAATGTTTTTCTCCCCTACTTAAGAGCTGGCAGCAAATATAAAGGGACACTGTCAGAACATGAATGTGGCGGACGAGATGCCAAAGTATTCATCAATGCTGGGCTTTATGTGTGGGAGGGTTTTTGATGTGCAGGACTCGCACTGCAGCGGTCTTCTGTGAAGGGTGAAAGCCAGGAGCTTTGCCCAGCTGGGACTGAGTGATGGTGGATGCAAGCTGTCTTTCCTGCCTCCTACAGCGGAATAGTCTTCTACCAGGAGAGGAATGACTACAGGGTGGTAAGGAACAGTACAGTGTCCCAAAAGGAAGAATTTTGCTCATTGGTTAAGGCTGGATTTGGGCTTGTGACGGCCTAATTGGCAACCTTTCCTGAGTGTTTTTTTGGGGGGGTTGGCTCATTAATAAAGGATGTTTTCCCTCTTCCTATCTCTCCCTCTACTTGAAGTCTGGTTTCAGAAAAGTGACATGGAAGATCAGTGCAAATGAGGGTCTTTTTGCCACCCGATGTTTTGGTTCTGTTTAAATCAGTTCTGGCTGATGCAGAGCTTTGCAGCATCAAGAGCAGTGCTGTAGTGGGCTTGAGGCTTCTTCCCAAAGTATGCTCTCATGTGCAATAAATGCTACATACAGACATCATACATACATGGGACTAATTTAAACAATGCTAGGATGCCACAATTAGCCAAAAATGAATGCTAAAAAGCTCATCTAAGCATTTTTCTGCCCTACTTTGACAACTGTGTTGAATAATTTCTTCTAGTACACATGTCTCTGTTGTTGCCATGGTATTTGTGCTAACTTGCCATCATCATATTTGCAGGAAACACAGTAATCCTCTTATTCTGCTAGTTTTCCCATTGCCAACTCCAGTTCAGATAGGCTTGGGCCAAACCCCTGCTGAGAGTGACACTATTTGTGTCAAGGTGTTAGACTTGCATTGCCTCTGCTCTTCAGCCAGTTCACCAATGTCGTCCTACAGCATTACCACAGGGCATCATGGGGGCCAACAGGCACCACCACCAAGGCATGAAATGATGTGGATCGATCTACACAACCAAATGTGCATCCCCTCCATGCCTGTGAGAAAATTACAGCCCCAGCAATTGAGCTGTTCCTGCAGACACCCCCCGTCTTCCATTTCTACTCAGTTCTTTGATAGCGCCACAAGCCGGCGGGTGGGTGCTGTTGGATGGGTGATGGGTGTTCGCGCCGGCGCTTGAAGCCAGCCACACGAACCCGGCGGGAGGCCTCGGTTATTGAAGGTTCATAGGGAAGAACGAAGTGAGGGAGGAGAGAAGAGAAGAGAAGGGAGGTGAGGCAGGAATGGAAAGGAATAGAGAGAAGTCTTGGCATTGCTGGAGCTTGGATTGATTTAATCATTCAGAGTATTCATTGGTGCTTGTGTGTGTTTGTGTGTTGGGGCAATATAGAGTTGATAGAACGTGCCCTAGGAAAAAAAATCTTTAGAAATAATATTGAGGCTGTGAGCGGACCCACCCGCCTTGGTAATTGAACCTCTAACCTTGAGTTACTGCCATGATTGCTCTGCTCCAATATAATCCAGTGGAAGTATGTATGTAACTGTAAACTCCAGCTTTCTAATATGCTTTATCTTAATGGACTGCCCTCTACTATTGGAGGTCCCTTACACAAATTCATACAAACCTCAGTCAGTGGGAAATCCTTTATACTGGCCTTATCAGTTTAGAATTATTAAAGCTTGGTGCTAAGCAGAAATAGTTTGGGATTCAATTTTCATTAAGGTGCTAAGAAATGCATATCAACATGCATGGCTTGCAGTGTCATAATCTATAACTTACTGGGTATTGCAAAAAATTTATTTCTTCTCAGAAAAGCACTTGTTTTGTTTCTATTTCAACCCTTTACTGTTGAAGTATTCATTTTTCTCACTATTTCGGCACTTCTGTCGACTTGTTTACAACCTGTGTCTCTCATTTTTCCTACCCTGTTGGACAGTGTTACTTTAGTAAGAACAATATTATCGTAACTGATAGAATTCAAAGCTCAATGCACAAAAAATGTTCTTTGGGTTTATCTTTACGCTAAGCTCTGTCAATATCAGGCAAAATTATTTTGTCCATTATTACAATAAAATAGCAAATTGTGCGGCTTTGAGATCATGTTTTACCCCTGATATCGTGCCTCATAGATTATGGATTAAAGTAAAAAAAAAAAATTATATATTTATTAGAACAATATTATGCTAACGTGTTCACGCATAAACAAAACATCTTAATATTTATCCCTCAGCACCAGCATAATACCAAACCTCTATATGCAGACACTGTCACAAATGCACACACCACCCCATTCCTCTTTTTCATCGCTGAATCACTTCAAACAGATGCTGGCACCGTGAATGACAGTAGCGTGAGCAAAGAAGGGGGAGTGGAGGCAAGCTCTGCAGGAATGAGATGACAAGAGGGGGAGGAATGGATGGAAGCGCTGATGGGATTCAGTAGTAACTGATCTGTTGGTGTTGTTGGCATGGCATGACAGAGGCCGGAGCCATCTCCCGCAGGGACCCAGTTAGCCCAAAGCATTTGTTACGGTGAATGATGTAATGGGCTTTGCTGAAAGATTGTGATTTATTTGTGAATGCGCATTGACATACTGTATGACATATGCCCAAACTCCCCTCCTCAGGATATGAGATCACTCCATTGTGTGTCAGCAGCGCTGTTACGAGCTGGCTGGGGTTGAATTAATTTAAATCTGTATGAGTATGGCGTTTTCATGTTGTTTATCACCCTGAGCCAGATAGTTCCATGTGCGGTTTAAACAATTGATCTGAGAGAAATCCGTCAAGACCTGTCATTTTTGCTGCCCTCATGTGCTATCGAGTGGATGATCCTTTCCACTTGTGATTTTGAAATTACCGCAAGAGCTTTTGTTGTCGTAGCAAAATGAAAACTGGCTGACGCACAATTTATGGTGACCTGCTACTTGGGTAGAACAGATTTGGACATGTTAATTCATCTGCTACAGCATTTTTTTTTTGTCATTGATTCATTCCTCTTCTGAACTTTGTCCTGGAGAGGGTCACAGGGACGTGTATACACTGACTTGTATAGAGATGAGCAACCACTCTCACATTCACACCTACGGCCAATTTAGCGTAACCAATGAATCTATTAATGCATGTATTCAGAAGCTTGAGTACCTGGAGAGAACCCACACACAATGGGAGAATATATATATATTTTTTTGTAAAATAGTTGTTTTCTGGGGTGACATGGTTGATAGCACTTGTTCGTCACAGCAAGAAAGTCCTCGGTTCAATTCCAACACCAGTTGTTTTCTGTGTGGAGTTTGCATGCCATCCAAAGACATGCACTTATAAGTTATTCAGGTAAATCTAAATTAGCCCTAGGTGTGACAGTGATTGTTTGTCTCTATATGTCAGCCCTGTGATGAACTGGCGACATGTTCAGTGTGTACCCTGCCTTTGCCCATAAGTAGCTGGAATAAACTCCAATGACCCCCGTGACCCTAGTGAGGATAAAGAGGGTTCAGATAATGAATGAATGAATGATAGTCTTTTTGCAAATTGTGTACACTATATAAATATGCAAAATAATCAGCTAATGGCAGCAGAACGTTAAATAAAAGCAGTGTTTAACATTTGTGATTAATTCCTCGTTGCTCTCCGCCATGTTGAAGTTCAAAGGTTATTTTCACCTCGGCAACTCCTGTATCAAAATGTTTCCCCAGTGGAAAATAACGGGGGTGTTCATGTGCAGTTTTGGAGTTTCGAAGTAGTATTTACAATAGCACATAAAAGCCGCATTGATGCACATCATCATGGTGCAGATGATGAGTTGTATAGAACCTTAACCTACATGACTTAACCACACTCTAAAGACAATCCACTTCTCACATTTTCATTGGCTTCCTTGGAATCTGTCTGTCTGTGTTTTGTGTCTTATAAGACTAACTAAAGTAAGACTGATCTGCAGTTTAAAGGCCTGTGTAATATTTTAGCAGTGAGAATTGAATGAGAAAAATGGAATAAAGTCAGTCAAACAAGCCGACACGACGAAAATGACAGTTTTTAAAATAAATAATAATGGCCTACATTCCTTTTATTCATATCATTCTATTCTATTTATTCTCAACTTAGATTAGTTTGACATAAAAGGCATATCAGTCATCTTATACAGTACATATATCTTACATATTTGATGATTTGTAATATGAAAGGGGTCACACACAGTCCCAATGTGGAGCTATTTAACATCTATTAGCTCATAACTGTGGCTTGATTGCATAGATTTTTTTTTATTTTTTGGACTGCAGCTTTTGGCTGCCACAGCTGACTATGTAGGATTTAGCAGCTAAGAGACCAGATTCTCCTCAGATGCTGAAGGAGACAAAAACAGATAAAACTAAAACGGAGGAACACAGAGGGAAAATACCGAAATCAGTGCGACTCCTTATTAGCTTGCTAACACATTATGTCAAAATGTCACATAAGGATAATAAGGCAGCGTTGTGTTTACAGATTTTCCACTGTCCTCAAGTGGGCAAGTAATCAGGTAATGCAGGTTTAATTAAGTAAGCTATAGTCACGTAATGTATTTAGGCAGACGGTGTTCTACTGCATATATTATCAACTAACTACAAGTCATAAAGTCAGTGAGCTTAATATTCTGAGACTGACAGGAAAAGTGATTTAATACGCAAACCCAATTTGATATGATGCTGCGATAAGGGCACTTTGTCATTTTCAGTCTGTTCACTCTCACTTAAGAAATTAAAACTTTTACATAAATTGTGAAAACTACTTTATTTTCCTCTTAAACGGTATCATGTCTTTTAACTTCACAAGAAACAGTTTTTTTTTCTTTTTTTTTTAAACAGAATGAAAAGAGGTTTTCAAATTAGCTGTCATAAAATTAATTACTGGCGCTTGAGACATCCAAAGGTTTCAAGTAGAGATTAATATCAAAAAGAAGCCGGTGCCTTTCCTTTGGAGTGAGTGAAAACACCTTTTGTACTCTATTCATCAAACTAGCCTGTGCTTTTCAATTATTTAAGATGTTTTAGGTATGTTTTTTTCTTTTTTTTTTTTTTTTGAAGTGTAATTCTGAATTTTGGTATGCTGTAGATTTGCAAGATGCTTTCAAGTTAGGTTCTCTTTTAAGTAATTCATACAAAAAGTATGACACAGGAATGAAATAACTTTATGTAACTTTTGGCTCTCTTCAATTCGTCTTCTTAAAGCAGAGCAATCTCAACTGAGATCTTCATTCCTGACCTTTTCGAAACTTTGCCAAGTGAGATTAAAATAACCAGGAAAATTGTGATTTTCATGCAAAATCATTGTCTTTTTGACCTTCAGGACTCTCCTCATTTAAGCTCCACAACCCCAATGTAATAATCCTGCCCCATATGTTGGGATCTTTGCCAATTCCAGCATAAACATACACTTCAGCCCTTTACTATTAAACCCCCAGATGTTTCTCTGCCAGCACTGTTTAATATGCAGAAAGAATCAGAAAATAATTAAACCCTACGACAAGCAGTATGACCCCAATTACCTCATTGTGGCTGTTGCAGTAGGGCAGACAGGTGGACAGCGGTGCAGTGTAAGGTCTGGACACTGCACTAGTCAAGATCTTTACAGAATTGCAGCATGTTTCCCCTAATCAGGATAAGCCACTAGGGGTACGTGACTCACCTGAGTTAGACGAATAATAATTTATTTCAATGCATTGCTATGGCTTTTATTTTAAGATGGATTAGATGAAGTTATTTCTCTGAAATTACACTGCAGTGATTTTTTTTTTTTTTTTTAAATACAAAGTAATCCTTTAGACTGTGTCTGTGCAAAATGTTTCAGGAAAGAACCGTCACAGCTTAAAATGGCTTCAAATAATCTCCTCTCCTCTCTCGTAATATAATAGTGTACACAGCCCACAAATAAGCAACACTGGTTGCACCACTGGGATTTAGAATATATATTACAACAGTGCAAATCAATTGGCTGACCGCAGGCAACACAGATATCCAAGTGGAGTTTGACACCAATTCCAAATGCCATGCCATCCTCTTGCTTGTCTCTCCCTTTGTAAGTGCTCCCGCTGGGTTTGCAATCTGCATTCAGCTGTTCAGGACAAGATATGAATATTATATGAGTGCTTCTTTTGCATACAGAGCAAAGCAAAGCAACCCCCCAAAAAGATAGGAGATGGTTGTTAATTGTGGCATTTTCTAAGAGATGCAGCAACTCGTCAGATCTCACTGTGCATGCAGGGGATTGCCCACAACACACACCCATGTCGTTTTTCCAGCGAGGGACCTGCTTTCTGCATGATTGACAGACCTACAGCACCTCGACAGCCAAGCCCCTACCAAGTCTCATATTTGTGATGAAAAATCACACTGCTGCCCCCCCCCACAATCTCCTCCTCCCTCTTGTTCCATCCTAATCTGCTCTTATGGGTCTCAGCCCGTGGCGTCTTAAACCCCTTTGCCTCCAACAGCTGCTGACGACAGGGAAGTATAGAGAGATTAAATGAGTCTTTGCAGCCCCCTGAAGGAATCCCACACGCCTCTCTGCCTCTAGCCTCTACTAGTGTCTTTGATTTGCCGCGTTTTCCAACCAAGTTGAGTCCCTTGGGTGCAAGGGGGTTCCTACACATGCCATCCCACATACAGACCTCTGCAGACTCCATGATGACTTTTGAGCTTATCGGGATATTTCATCCAACTTAGATGAAAGGCTCAGCTGCTTTCAAAATGATAGTGCTGGAGGAAAACATGAGATCACCTTGCTTGTGCTATAGATATACTGCTATTCTTTCTTTTTATTCTTTTAAAGTCCATTTTATTTTGATGGTTGTTGACCTACCTTTGTGAGTCACTAGTTTGAATAAGATACTGAGATACGGAAATGTTTCCAAGTGGAGTAGTCTTTAAACCATAAAGACCCAGTGCTACTTGGATTCTTCTCTATGATTAACATTTCTTAATTGATTTATCATCATTTATTATAATACTGACTTCTTTATTTTGTGTTTATTCAGCCGAAATCCAGTATTTTCCTTTATTCTATTTACTAATAATGTAGGTGTTAATTGAAGCTTAGACTAAAGTGGATGGTTACTATATAAAAAACTGAAGAATTCACTACGGAGCCTCTGAATGTCCAAATGGGTCATATCTGATGACCATGAAAAGATGACAAACTGTATTTTACACCAAT
>JAPTYQ010000030.1:17935909-17953096 GCA_029814465.1 Ostorhinchus cyanosoma | reverse complement strand
AATACCAAGCAATATGATGAGGGCACATCACTTCATTTATAATAGAATATTGGATTGACTTGTTACACTGTATTTTGCATTACAGAGAAATTACTTATAGGTTTGGCAACGTAATTAAATAAAAAAATTTATATAAATGTAATTCATACATTATATAGCTCAATGATGTAATGGAATAATATTTCTTAAACACAGTTCTGGTCATTTCATGGGGGTTACATCTGATTATGTTTTTTTATGTGTTTGGCTAAAAGGTTATATGTCGAATGTAGATTTCTTTGCCTGCAGTCAGTTTGTTTTGGTGATTAAAGATCAAAAACACTTTGGTCCCACTTAAACATTTATTGAGCAGCTTTTAATAAAGGTTTGACAATCATCAGTGCTGCATTCCATTTTGATAGGAAAGCAATTAAAAAGGAATCAAAGAATTAAGATTCATTACAACAGGGTCAGTAATAATTTGTAACCTATTACATTTCAATAACAAATTTCCCAATGCTAATTATATACCATCATGCATCTGTGCTTCTTAAATCTACAATTCCATAGTGGATTTGACAGTTTGGTTTACAGTATCTGGAATCTCATATCGCAACACTATACCAGACATGTGGTGTGCCAAGTGGGTTAAAACAAACATGATGAATTACATCCAAATGGTATCTGAACCCAGCACATATTACTCATTCTATACATAGAATCCTGTACTGTACAGTTGGATTGTATGCACAGGCCTTCAGGATTTAAGTGTTGGCTCTTTGGTTGCATTCTGGAGCACTTGGGGTCTGTGCCACTTAACTTTTGATACCATAGGCCCCCACCCCCCATGGCTCTTTTGCTTCCCCTGTATCTGTCCTAACCCATTTGGCTGGCTGACAGTGTGACCGATGTTGGCTTGCACTCGTTCACTCACTGTCTGACCACTGGCTAGGAGACCATAATGCTCTCTCAGCTTTCATCATCACGTTGATGGAATTAAAAAAAAAAGGTGAGTGGCAGTAAATTGGAAGTCTGGAGGGGCGGTAGTGATGGGGGTGCTGGAGATGGATGCTTTCATACCACTATGTTTGGAAACGGCGAGAGGAAGTGGTGCATTAATGAGATGGCATCTTATTATCTTGCTGAGGCTTTTATTTTTACCTCTTCAGCTCTGCAGTGTGCTTGTTCTCCAAACTGTGTGGAGGATATTTACTACGTATGAATACTGTATGATACAGAGATCTCAGACGCTGAAAACATTACATTATGTTTCCTGGGTTTTATTTTGTAAAGCAATGCAAGCATCTTCCAAGTTGAGTTGTTAATGACGCCTTGGCTGATCAAGAATTCTTTGTGTATTCACTCCTGCCAAGTGCAGAAAATCCTCCAGAGGTGAGGTGTAGACAGGGTGTCAGCCTACTACTGCATACACACACAAAACAGGGAGGCTGCAGAGGAGCATCAGTTGGATCCCTGGCTTATTTGCTCAGTGTTTGTCTGCAGGCTACTGCCCAGTTCATATGGGAGTGGGATTCATGGTCTGTCCAATGAACACCTTCCTATCTGTGCTGCTGGAAGCTAGCAACAAGAGTCATGTTTTCGATCGGGCAGATAAGAAAACCACTTGCCTCAGAGAAAGCAGAGGCTCCATCACATTGTAGTATAGAGAGTCCAGAAAGTCAGAGCAGAACTCATCAGGCTTCAAATAAATTTGTGCTTGAAGCAACGTCAAGACTGTGATTATTCTAGCGACAAAATTTCCATGATAATCTCATATTTTTAAGATAATGTGATTACATAACAGCAACAACTTGGCTGTTACACAACCTGATGCTGATATAAATACTACTGTCATGTTATGATGTCAGCGTGATTTAACAGTACTCATTAAGGGGTGTTGCCAATACATGTTTATAGTAAGGATGTTGGAAATAGAATAATGAAATGTACTTTTCCTGTCTACCTGCACTAGCTGAGAAACAGGTTGATAATGATTGTAAATGTGCAAAGTTTTCCTATGCATGTTCATTTGCCACCACTGTAATTGGTATTCCAGCAAGGACTCTCTTTCAGTTGCAGAGGTGTCATTTTTGAGCATAATGTGGGGTTATTTAAAGCCAGTGATTAGTGATCTGGAGGTTGTAAATGACCATTTTCCCTGCATTTATACTATAGGAAAACTGCTGATAATCGGAATCTTAATGTATGCGTGTGCTGGAGCTGAAATTGACCGTGACTGACAACCTGACTACACTGTAACTGCATCGTGTAATATTGACAGAACAGATTCCATAATCTTTAAAGTGTGCAAGACAGACAGTGAGAACTTTAACAGTACTTATGATAGCCCATAGGATTAGTGGGTTTATTGATTAATTGATTATCTAAATGGAACCTAAGACCATGCAGAGTCGATACAGACCATTGAGAGCTCATTTCTCTATTTCTTCCTTTTTTCACTCTTCAATATTGTTGCTGCTGCTGCCACCCACACCTTCAGTTGGAGAGGGGTCTAGTTCTGGGGTCTTTTGAAAAGAGCTAGAGCTTCTTTGACAGTTATGTATAGATGATAGAGGCTCCACCTCTTCCATCCTGCAGCTGTAGACCTCTTAGAGGGGGCCCTAAGGGGGGAGGTCAAAGTCCTCAAAAAGCTTCCCTCGTCCAGAACTGCATGATTAAATGCCTCCCTACTTCTCTTTTTCTGTCTTTAGCCCCCTCCAGTACTATCCGCATTGTACTACAGGCAGTACATGCAGTGCAGCCGTGGGGGTAGGGGATGGCAAGAGATGGCTAAGGCTTCTCTTGCGTGTTTAGTCTGGAAGTTTCTTTTGAGGGATTAGCCCACTTCCTGCCTCTGGGTCGGCCGCTGGAAGCAGTCGGGATGCTAGGGAGATCATTGATCCTCTATCATTGTACCATCTGTCTCATGCCGCCTTTTGGGATTAATGATTTGCTCTGACAGCTCTTTAGTAGAGGTCTGTCAGTGCCGGCCGGACATTCATATTACACTGACATGTGGCAATGCGAGGAGCTTGAATGCTTGAATGAAAGGAGTAATCACAGGCCTCAAATTTAGGATTTCCTTTAGATCTGGTTTTTGAAACATAACAAGGTGGCTAATGTTTAATTTCAAAGAAGAATTCATGTACATTTATTTAAAATTGTGGTCAAACCCTAAGGTTCAGGGATGCACACTATCAAGGAAAAAAAACAGCATTGTGGGGTTTTTTTTTGTTTGTTTGTTTTTTTTCTGCAATATACGATTCAGTCTTCTCCAGATGATGTATATAGCTTTATATTTGGGGGGGAAAAGTCAAGTCTGTATCAGTAGAAAATAGAAATAATTTCTTAAATCTGAAAAGTTACTTACTCACAGGACTTTTTATTTGACTGCAGGTCATGGTTCCTCAAACTTTAATTCTGCTAAACTAGTTTCAATGCACCAAATGCAAAAGCAGGTGCACACAGTGATGATTCTCCTGAAGTAAATTTGGGGGGAAATGAGGCTGTTTAGTATACTGGCTGACTCATTGTGGAACTGTTAGCAAAGTGCCGAATCTGGTCTACATCATCCTTTCTGCAAAAATAAGAACACACAATTGATGTTTCTGTTCTTTGCGCAATTGAATATTCCTTTATGGCATTTTTTTGTCCTTTTCCTTTTTCAGGTAATTTACCTTACATGAAATTGCCACAATGTGACTATTGCAATGACTAAACTGAAATGATATGCAGCACCATTTCAGGCAAACGGTTTCCAACTATAATAGATCCATGTTTTGCTGAGTAACACAGCTCAGCCTCAAAGCCTGTAGGGGGTTGAATGTGAGGACTGGCCGTTACTGACCCACTGGTGGTTTAAGTACGCTGATGAGGTCCGGCACTTCATTAGAATGCTGTTCCGACCTCACAGTTACCAACACACAATAGTGACTGTTACTGCTGATGGCTTGGGTCCAGGGAGAAAAATAAAAGAGACTGATAGAGGGAGAAATGGAGTGAAAGGGAAAGTCCAAACCACTGTAAGCTGACTGGCCTTGAGGCCACAACGGCCCCTGCTACAGCGCACACAGCTTCCACTGTAGCCGCCACAGCTCGCCCTCAAACCTGCCTGCACACAAACATTATGCTAACTGGTGGCAAGAGTTCAGCCAAACCAGCAACAGAACCTTAAAATGGGAAGATAAATAGGTTTCTGGTGTTCTTGGCGTGTCGATTCTCTGCATAGACAACGGTTTGTACAGTTGAGTAGTTTCTACAATAGAAGCATCGAGACTTTGAGCTGGCTGTCATATGCCATTACATGTGACGGCACAGCATTGTTACCCAACTCCTCATCTTCTCTTGATATGTGCTTATCCCATTCCCAGAGGAGCTGCTGGCGAACAATGGAGTGATGCGCCTCCTCGCACATTCCACAAGGGTCTATTGAGCTGTCTAATGAACCTCTACCGCATGCATGGCCTGCGCTGGCTGCAGGGGCTCCCCGAAAATACCATCTTGCCCCAACACACCCCTTCATATTTAATTTGTTTGGAATGTGTAATAGGCTGTGAAGTGGAGCGTGGTGCAGTGTTGATCTGTGCCAACCAGGTCTGCGGATATGGAAGGACAGGTGCCAGCCATCCGTGGAAGGTGCTGTACTTAACACTGTGTGCTGAGCTGGAGAGTTTACAAGCCTGGCCCCATGGTGTATGCTTTTAGAGCTGCCAGTATCCTGTTGCTGCAGCCAAGCAAGCTTTTAGTTTGGTAATAGGACATCGTAGCTCTGTGTTCTTTTCCTGAAGAGAGGGCAGCTAAAAGTTGTGGAGAAAAGCTTGTGTCAAGATTCGATCACAGGCAGTCCACTCTAGGTACTTTTCTTCCTGATGTGTCCCAATCTTAGAAAATCACAACCTGGGAAACAGATCAAGCACAAAGAACGTAAACATAATTATTCCATTTTATCAACAGTAGTCTACTTTCTCCGCAGTAATTTTTAAAATTATATATTGAGGAAACACTCTATATTTAGCAGCATAAATGCTTTCTATTTTAGATAATTATATATAGGCAAATTCATACAGGGTGGGATGGAATGGGAGTTCAAGCATGATTTAATGGTTCATGTATATTATATTAAATACGGAGACACTAAATACGATGTTTTCCTTCATCCCTAGTGTTTTTATGTGGTTTAAAATGTCATTCAGTAAACATTTCCAAACTCTTTAAGACTGTCTTTCTTATTGCTGTATCTGTGTTTATAGTCTTAGTAGAAGGAAAACACAGTTCTGAAAGTTTAAGTTCCATGCACGTTGCCTTTAGTGTACCCTATGCTGTAGAATCACAGTCTGTATTTTTCTAACTGGACCTTTTGGCTGCCATCACCATTGCACTCACATGAGTATTTATTTCTCTATGGCGGATCTAGTTGATCCAGTTGCCATTGGTTACCAAGCTGCTTTTCTGCTTTTCAGATTCAAGGAGGATCTTAATTTTACGCCGTGGTTGGTCAGCAGCTGTACTAGTGCATGTTTTTTTATTCTTTTTTACCTTCTCAGATTTAAGATGTGTGGAAAAGAGTGCACTAAACCCTGCAAAGTTCTCAATGTTAAGCAAACAACCCCTGTTGACACAGACCTCCTTGAGTTTCCAAATTCTTTCCATCATATTCTAGTACAGTTAAGAGAGTCTTAATCCAATAAAACCCACTCTTCTCCTGTTTTGTGCTCTGTCTTTCTTGAAACCGGCTTTTAATGTGGATGTTTGAGGGGGGGGGTTTGAATAGGTTCCTGTGAAGGAGTGGCCAGCTGCAGCCTCTGTTGTTCAGGCCACAAGGGAACAGAGGGAGTGTTTTTGGGGTCATGGAGCAGCTACATTCCAGACTCCAATGCTCAGATGGGAGCAGTCATTCCTCAGCCGGCTCCAAGCCATGACCCACCTCCACTGTTTTCCCTTTGTCACTTACCCACAGTTTTAACGTATAATGTCACTGAGAGTGGTAATTAAGGCTTCTTACGCCTGTAACTGGCCAGCAGAACATGTATCAATGCTCTCCTTGTGCAGGGAATAAGCATCACTTCCCAGTAACTCAGAAATCACAGGAGACCAGACTGAGTGCTCCCTTTCCTTGATCCCTCGTGTTCTCACGCCGCTCATGTTTGGACTTTACCTAGGCCTTGCTAGAGGTTGTATCGCTAATGGTGATGAAAGCAATGTGTTCTGAGCTCTTTTAGTACCTTCTATAATTACCTGTAGGAATCATCTTGGATGGCATTTTCTAAGATCAGCCGGAAAACAAGGTGATTTATTATTCACATCATTTGACTAACTGAACTTACAATGACAAAAGAAGTGCTAAAGATAAACAAGATGAGAAGAGCTTAATTAGTACTTTTCTGAAATGGTCATTTACGTAAATGTCTCAAAATGGGACAGTGGGTCACACACAAAAGGTTTACACTTACAGAGCTTTTGTGTAGACAATTGACATATATACGCCTGAACAAAACAGCAGTCTTGTTCTTTTGTCAGGTTTCTCCTTTTACTGCCTTGCTTACAACACAAACTGCTTAATCTGTTAAAAGCAGTTGCCCTGTTTTATCCTTTGAGGATTGGACCTAACTGTTTTCAAAAGGGCTTATCCATTACATATTAGAGCCTTTTTGTATTTTAATTGTTGGTGTGAATAAGAGAATGATGACCCAGTCAGATAAATACCTGAAAAATTAATATACAACCCTTCATTGATGTAAACTGCTCTGTTACTTAGCAAGCATGCATACTTTGCTTCTAGGAGTAAGGGATACCATACGAATGGAGACAAATCACTGTCATCCCAGTCCAACCAACAAGATAACATGATAATAAACTTACTTCATTACTTGCAATAGGAAGGACTTGGACTGCACAACCAAATTCTGTTAGTTTAGGTTAGTTTAGGTTGGCATTTTTCCAAATATATTGATTGATATGTAACAGATGGTGGTTTTCAGTTCAGTTCCAATTCAATGCTAGCCATATTTTTGCATGGTTACATTTTTCTGACTTGTGAATATGCAAACATGTTCATATTCTGGCATCTAAGTTCTGATAAAATGCCTGCTTTGTTCAAAGAGTCATGAATTATTCTAACCAGTCGCTCTAAATTATGGTTATCACAACAGGAGCTGAGAGTTGGAGTCTAAATCTGTGGGACGGCCTTCAAAGGGAAAGCTATTGTGTCCCCTGCCACATTGTGGTGTGGAAATCACAGTGGGCATGTGCACAGAGACCGATCTGAAATTACAGGCCTCCATCCATGCTCTGCAATCTGAGGCTTGCAGGCTGCAGGACTGGCATGATGTCCCCAGCCCTCCGACCCTGGAGCCCTGACGCTGCAATCTGCTTCTGTTGCACTCTGCTCCCATTTCTGTGGCAAACAAGCATTCTGTCTTCTCTGTCCAACTTGACCAGCAAACATAATTAACTTTGCCTCTCCTGTGCCATGGCTGTGCACTCTGGGAGCCTTACGCTGCTTTGAATATCTCCTGAGTTTTTGGACTATGACTGATGCTAGTTTGTCATAGGATTGATTCAAAGCGAAATATTGGGCAATATTGGGCTTGGTTTATCCTGTTAAATGCTTTAAGATGTGAGAAGTTATATATTATATAGAGTAGGTGCTGAGGAAGACAATATCTGCCTTTTCTCTGCAAGATAGTGAGTGAAAGTAAGTGTACCTTACAGAGGCTGCATATTTTTGTGTTTATGCACATTGTAGAATATTACAGATGCTTGTATGTGTGATTTCCTGTGTACTATGCATATTTGGTAGTGTTTGTTAACTTTGCCAGCAGCAGCACAGCAGTATTGTGCTGTGAAGTTTTGAAGTGGGAAGTGGGTCAGCCACTCTATAGTGCTGAAGCTTCCTTTTGCTCTCAGAGGAACATGTAAGGAAGAAAAAAAAGCGTATAGCCAGGAGAAATCTCCCACAAACGGACTTTACTGCCACTGTGGCTGGACACATTCCTGTCCCTTGTGAGAATAAAGAAAGTTCTGACGAAAAAAAAAGATACCTGTGCACTGGATTAATACCCCTATGGTATTATTGAGGAACACATCCATCTGTCTTTGCCATGCATATCTACAAACTTGGATGCGATACATACTTTTTCCCAGGTCTGACCTACACCTTTACACCCACTCGTAAACTTGTTTGTCTTTACTTTTTGATTGTGCCATATGGAAGCAATTGTAAATCTGCAGTGAAGTGATTATAACCAATATAATCATTTTCTTAATGTGGGTATTTGTTTCCATAGAAGTTTCATCTTTTGGCATGGGGTTTCAACATGGCGGCTTTGAATGATGAGAATTTGGCTGCTCATGCATCCTTCAGTCCTCCCTGGCAGGCAGTGCTGCCTTAATTGTTACATGCCTCTGGAACGTGCCTCGCTAATGGGGCTGTTGGAGTCTCAATCAGTCCACACTGTGTTTTTCTGTTTAATATCCCAGCTTTTTGAACAAGCAGGATAACCTCGATGATGCAACGGACTGCTTTAGAGTCTGTGGCCTGAAGGAATGGTATTTCTTTCATGCTACTTAAAGGCCTGTGTGATGTCAAACTGGGATCCAACAGAGATGATGTTTTATGTTAATGCCTACTGCTGTTTTGTGTTTTTTTTTTTGTGTCACCAGGCTGGTCTTTTGAAACAATGGGTGTAATGAAATGTGACAGCCACGTTCTCAGACAGACAGACTAATTTCTCCAACTGTAACAAACACATTCAAGCTGCATGTGCAGTGAAATTGCTTTGATGTTACTCCAGGAATATCTCAATAGGAGGAGGAGGAGGGGGGGTGTCTTTTGTTGTTGTTTGTTGAAGGCATCACTGCTATGCTCCAAAGTAGCTCAGTAAACACTTGGTCATACCTATATACTAATCCTCTTTGACATCCCTGAGCACTCACACAGGTAAAAGGTCCTGTATAGATTACAGTCAATCTGGGGCTTTTCTCGTAAAACTCCATAGATTTGCATAATGGCAGCTTATTGCTCATTCGCTGGATCCATTGTGGACTGAATCGGGAATGCCATCGTCTTTTCATTGAGCGCAATGGCTGACTCATTGTGTGTTTCCCACAAGTCCATGCAGGCTATTTGGGAAACTGGAACAGCAGTGGTCTAATACCTCAAATGAGTCATGATCCATGTGATGGGCCCTTCCCCCACCTCCATCCCTCTCGATCTTTCTTTACCTACTTTACAGTCCAGAGGCTACTGTTAGATCAGCCAATGCAAAGAGGTTTCCCCATTCAGACTGAAATGAGCATTTCTTTCTCTACGTGCTGCTGGCCTCTTTGCACTGCGCTATTGCTTAATCTTTATTTTGGCTGTAGAAGAAGAACTGGAACTTCTGGCAAGAAAATCTGAGCTCTAATAGGGGGAGATGTGAGCACCTTGTCACCATATGGGGCTCTGGATTCCACAGAATTGCTCTCTAATCTCCACAACATGTTAGGAATTTGAAGCCCTTGTTTTTCAGCAAAAAATAGCTGTCCTTTCCTCGTGGTTTCTCTTTTGGCATGTGGCGTTGAAACTAAATTTGTAACACCCCTGTACCAGTACTTTGACTTGTAAAACACACGCTACTTGCAGGCTCTATTAAACTGCAGTTTTAGACGTTCGTATCCATCAGTAGTCTCTTGTATATACTGCATTTTGTGTACAGACACATGGAAAAGCTTTTTATTTGAACCCAGGTGCATTTAAGCGTGGTCTCTGCCAGAGCAGGTTCACTGTCTTCACTGCTGAACGAAGTAGTTGTGTGCCAGATGCCATTGCCCTCATTGAAGTGGTGTGATGCATTACTGGGCACCAAAGCCGTTTAGCAGCTTTGGTATTGTTCTGCACAGTCCTTCACTGACTCGCTAAACGGCTGTTGGTGATTCAAAGCTGTCTGCTTCCCAGAGTAACTGATGTCTTCTTCTCTGGTTTAGTACTTCTTTTCCCTGCTGCCAACCCTTTGGAGATTTAAATGGATTATAATGGTCAGAGAGATGCATTGCACCATATTTTCATCATGATAGTACGAGGTCTTTTAACCTTTTAACCCCTGACATGTCTGTGGTGAGCGTTCTCAAAGTATGATTTATTTTAAATATTCCTAAGAAATTAAACATTTGCTCAATAGGAAAAAAAAATTTGCTGATAGAATAGACCTTGTTGTTTTCATAAGTGTCTGAGCATGCTCAGTGCACCCTCCTGCCACCTGTGGAATGGGGGCAAACAACAGCAGTGAGTGAGACTGACTTGCTATAAAATAGACAGTTTGGGCTTTTCTTTTTCTTTTCAGTTTTCCTTGTTGTTTTCTTTTGTTTTTTTTTCTGCTATTTGCATCGCTGTGGTTATTTTCCTTTATTTTTTTGTGTGTTGTTACTGAGTTTTGACCATGTAACTATTTTTTGGAGTTCAACCAGGTGTCAAAAAGCAGCTGGACTGATTTAGAAATAAAGAGCCCCAAAACAGAAACAATTCAAATACTTGCCATTCAGTGTGTTCCAGTTCACACTCTTATCATTCAATCTCTTTTTGATGTACATTCTGAGTGCCTTATTTAACAAAAAACTGTGAATTTTTTAATTTCTCTCTTTCTTTGTCTGTTATTTCACCCTCTTTTGACTCCAAAACACAGTAAAACAAAACCACTGAAGAAAAGGAACACAAGCTCATACTCACAGCAGCTTTTATGACACTGACACAAATTCACAGCATTATTCGTTCATTCATTATTCACATAATGTCTCAGAGGTTAAAGTGTTAATTGGATGTTGCAGGGGATTCTTTCCTGTCATATGTGTGGCTGGAGAATGTATCATATTAAAATGTTTAAATTCAGTCACTATAAATTTGACCCAAGACAGACATGCTCAAAAATGTATCTGACATTTATCGAATTTAGTATTTTGTGTATTTTCTTACCAGAGATTCATTTGAAACTCTGGTGATTGTGATTAATATGTGCTAATAACAGTAACTATTACCATGAGCATTAAGTGTAATCAAATGTTGTAGGCTTCCTTTGGTGACAGATTGTCAAAGCAAAATATTGGAGTATTACTTTCCCACGTGAACAGTCCAACACGGCTGCTGAGTGTGGTAAAGGCTTGAGTCAACATAGATGACTGCAGTTAATATTACACAGCAGCGCCACTACTCTTGTTGAAAGATGTTGTTCGTGTGGGCATCAAATCTGGAAGGAATATTTCGCAAGGTTGTGTTTTAAAATATTTTAGGGTGGGGGTCTGCTGGCTTCTTATTACTTGACACAGTGAGTTAACTGTAAACAGTACGAGTCATCATTTTCTCTCAGTGTGCGGAGAACCATTTGCGGCGCAGTTATCATGCATGCCGTTACTCTTCACATGCTTGAATGATAAATCTGAGACAGACTGTTCCCTGTTTCATACATTCCGCAGGTTTAGCTCAGGAGGTTTTCGGATATCATCCTTCTTCAGTCTTTGTTCACCGCATCACTGGCCTGAAAAAGTTGTTTTCATCATTTTGAGATATTGCCGCGTTCCTTCCTGGGGCCAGTGGACTAATGGGCTTTGGTCTGTGGAATCCACTTCAGTGTTTTCTCCCTCATTGGGCCATTTGCTGAGGCCCCAGTGGGGCAGACAACAATAGGCTTCATATGAAATATTCACCATGACTAGGGCATTCCAGGGAGCAGTCGATCTGTTCATCGCACTTTAGCGGTTAGATAAAAATCTGCTCCGATTGAGATAGAAAAACACAACTTCAATGCTTCCAGGGATCCAATACAAGATTGAATGTTCATTTTGTTATTGGATGGTGTCTGGCGACTATCTATCTAACCACTCTCTGGCACGCAGGACATATGGGCCTGTCTTGTCTGTCTTTGTCTCAGTCAGGATTGCTGCCTAATGAAATGAGGGTGCATCTGGACTCCCGAATTAGACTTGAAACAATTGTTGCAACTTTCATTTATTTTCAAAAATACGCCATGGCAGTGGAGTTTCCAGGCCTGCAGCTCTGCCAGCCTGGACTTTAGAGCGGTACTCCACGGTGCTCAGGTGATGGTAGCTGGGATTGTGTACAGATGCTTATAGTAATTGCAGTGAGATCTGGAGATGTCTCAGGTAGGAGAGCTGGTGTGAGTCCCTGTAGCCTCACAGTTGTCTTTCTCTTCGTTTGCTGTCAAACATAAGCTCATTCTGAGTCAGGTGTTGAACCAGTACACATAAATACTGCAAAAACACAGCCTGTTGGTTTTGAAGACAAACACTCAAGTGGATTTGAAGGATGAGGAGGGGAAACAAAATAAAATAGTGTTATGTCATGTGAGGTCAAAAACAAATCAGAATGACTGACGGGGAATCAATAAATCAACAGGAGAAGTTGTTTTGTGGCATAAATTCCACAAATCATGAAAAAATAAAGGGTGAAGAATAATCAATATGGCAAACAGAAAACCTCCCTGTCTGCAGGAGTGCATAATTAGCCATTAGCATCCAGTGATCGAGCCAGAGCCCGATGTAATAAGATGTGGAAACCATTACGTGTGTTTAGAGTTGAACTCTGTGGCAGCTAATGCTTAAGTTACATTTCTGATGAGTGGCCTCTGTTCTTTGAATCATTTCTTCAAATAGATCAGGACACACACTGTTGTGTAACACACAAGTACTACCTATGATTCTTGGTTTCTAATAAGTTCATTTACTTCCAAATAAGGAAGGTAAGGTGTCACATGAATTTTAGCAAAGAAGTTCATATCATTGCATGTACAGTATAGCCCTGTTTGCTGACTGTTAAATGAATGTTTTATTTCAGCTGTTTTCGTATTTTCACTCAGTGACAGATTTTCATGCTTAATGTGTATTGAAATTTGACATCTGATGAATACAATATGTCAGTGGCTGTTGTTTAGTTGAAGGCAGCGGTATGCAGTAGACCACCTGTGTGTATGAAGTTCACATTCCTACCGAGGCATAACAGAAGAGGACAATGCTCAGCCATGAAAGCACAGGATGTTAGCGTGCATTGTAGTTGATGTTGCTGGTGTCTGTCCAGCCCTCCAACTCCGTTTCTACGCAGTGCTTTTGTAACCTCTGCAATCTTGTGTGAAAAGCTGACTAGGACCTTTTGAGAAACTTGCATATCTTTCTCTTTTCTTGCAGTGTAAAGCTGACAAAAAGCCCTGTGGTTATAGTCCCTTTTCCCAGAGAAAGATTTGCTTTCGATTGTGTGACTCCTTTTCATTTGCCAAAGCTGGTTTCTTACAGCTCTTTCTCAGGGAGGATTATTGGAAAACACTGCCACTGTCCAGTAAATGTTTTATACTTGCAAGTAACAGTATTGTTACAGCGGTATATGCAACACTGTGCGCTCATGTCTGGCTGCAGCTGACATGAGTCCAATATTGAGCCTTTTTATTAAAACACGATATCTGACTGTCCTCCACATCTATCCCTGACATGATGGACTTTCGTCAGTCAATTTCTTCATGTTTGGAGTAATAACCATAAAAACTGATGGAACATTATTCCATTGTGGCGAGACAGCAGCCTAAGGAGTCTGCGGAGCATCCCACCACAGACTGCTTTAAGGAGCTGCGAACACACCTTAAACAGTTTCATGACTCTTGCTTTATTGGAGAATTTATTGTCCAATGTGGTAATTGGTGTTTGGGGATGATTTTTGTGCCAGCCTTCCTTTACTTGCCGTGCATGTGCATTCATTTGAGTCTATGCAATACACGTATCTGTAAGTCTGGATCCATCATTGTCATGAGTTATTTTTGGGGTCCACTTACATTCTGTAGAACTCATTGCACAGCAGCGACAGTTGTTGAATGCAACACCCCTCCTCCTCCAAACCCTCCTTCTGACAAAAGCTCTCCACAGAGTGGGTCTGGCTGCAGTCATCTCACACCCTCTACTCTATTTTAGGAGTTCAGACACAGGCTTACTCCCCCCTGAGTGGACCCCAGTCACTCTGTGTGGGCCTCTGCTCACCCAAGACATTTACTCACACACAAAGCAGCCTCTGCCAGCTGGTGCAAAGGTAATAGCAGAGGTGGAGCGGCCTCACTAAACCTCTGCCCTGGTTACACTGAGAGTCTGAGTCAGATGCTCATTAAAGTTTGCTTCCTTACACAAACGTTGACGTATTTGTCAAGGCTGTCCCAGTGGGTCAGAACACAACAACTCATACTACTCTGAGCTGTTTACTTTCTTCATGGAGTTTGGACTAAAGTAGGTGAAAGTTGGAATGCGTTTCCTTGGACATTAGTAAGCGCATGATCTTGTCTTTGGTTCAAGGTTGTAGCTGCATCAATAGCAACTATTATTCCCTTTCAGCACATCACTCAGGCTGCTGGGACTGTCTTTGTCTACTGCATTTTTTCATGTTTTTGAGGCAGAAAAAAATTGCTAAGAAACCAAAGGGAGAAAAAACACAAACCAACAACTTTTTTAGTTATGTTAGTTACTGGATTGTGTGAAAATAACACTGTTTGAGATAATGACAAATCACCATGTTACTGTTGGTGCAATTAAAGCTTCCCCGGACTATTAATCTACCTAAAACCATAAAGGACGGGCATTAAATGTAAACCTATACTCATTTTTTACTCATAATGTGGAAGGAAGGATAGCAGATGAGAATTTCATTCTGTGGTATAACTGCAAATATGACAATAATACCTCTTGAATATCTTGAGTTTTTAAGACCAGTATTATTAATCAAAGTCAATGCAATAAATACATACAACTGAATAAGTATAATGAAAATAATTGGTAAGAACGGAAAAATCATCATTCCCAAATGTTCTGAAATATTGTGATGAAAATGAAAAACATCATTTTGATTATTAACTAACTCCCCCATTTTCATCTGCACAGAAAAACATAAAATGAAACAAAACAAAATGAAAAATATATTTTTGTTGTTTATTCATCCTCCCACCTCCACCCCCAGGGGAAGCATTTCATCCATAATCATAACCTAGTGAATAATAGTAGCTGCAGAACTCTATGAGTTTGCCCGTCTTCTTCATGAAAGCAACCTACTCGGGTGGGGCTGAATTCCACAGTGGGCAGACATCAGGGAAGTGTTTCCTTCCCATCCGTGCACAGTTTGCCCAGCTCCCACACTGTTTGTAATGCTGTGCCAGCAATACTCCACTCACCATTATAACAAGATAAACAAGTGACTAAGGTTAAGGCCATTGTTTATCTCCTCTCTGCTGATATTAGTATGAGGCATAACACCCATTGACCTAATATGAGAACAAAACCTAACAACAGTGTTTTAAGGGAGTGTTAAGAACCTCTCACTGCTATATCCTGTTGCTGAGGTCAAGTGTAGCATTAAGAAAAAGTTTGGAGTATAATTTGTGAAAGTGCTCTTACCTGTAAAGTGTTGAAATCCACTCACATATGCACAGAGTCAGTAACATACTGTATGCTCTTTTCTGGTCACATCAGGTTTGCTAAACATTCTCAGCCATCAACCGCTGGAAAGTACCAGTATTTTGGTCAATTAAGGAAGGGAGACAAGGTTAAACTGATTTGGAGTGGTTGCACGGCATCAGAATTGTGGGTAATCAGATGGCAGCCATGCACCGGACATCCTCTGTCTGACAGAGACAAAAACACACAAGCTCCTCAGTGTTCCTGTAATCACAGGCAGACTCAGCGGCTTCATCAGCTGCTGCTGCATTCACTTCTTCAGGTTATGGACTCTGCTGAAGCACCACACGCTGGAGTGTATGCTGATGACTGTTGTTCTTTGCATAATCACAATTAAATTAAGCACATTCCCTTGGGTTGAAATAGTTGTGGTATGAATCCTTGCAAAGTGGAGTCAGGGTATGCCCAAAGGACCTCAAGGAGTTTCCAAGGGACTCTACAGTGAAATGAGCAGTAGTTTAATGCTTTATAACTCACTCTAAATGATTCACAGTAGAGATTGTCTAAGAGTGACGACTATAATCATGTGCTTAACTTTTTACGCCTTTCACCCTGTAATGAGCTGTGAGAAACGTCTGCAAATTGGTTTGACACAAGAAGCATCAAATGAGTATCTGTAACATAGATATTACAATATTAAGTCCAAATGAGAGCTGCTGAGTTCATCACTGTAGCTTGTTTTGTCAACTTCACCTGCAGCACTGTGGGACTGTATCCAATGTGATTACTGCTTGCTAATATTTCAGGTCGAGGGTTAGCGTGATAAGGGTCGACTCCAGAATGACTGCCTCCACCCAAAGGGCATGAAGTATCAGCGAATGATTTGATGTGTGTGAAAATGATATGGATCAGATGCTATGGTCCTCACAGTGGAGATCCAGAGCTCAGATGGCTGGATCTCATCCCAGTTGAACACTCATGGAAGATTTAGGACCATCACTGATACTAAAACACCGAAAGAGGGAACGTGTCCTCCTTCCAGTGGAGTTCACACACATGATGCAAAGCCGAGGTGCACTTAAACTTTTCTGGAGGCTTATTGTGGCCATTGTACGATTGTTTTTCCTTCAATTCGTCACCTGTCTGTATCTGTCTTTGGATGCAATACAAGAGTTAAGTGGATAGTGGATAAAAAGCCAGTAAGTCAGTCGGTAAATTGTGTGTGTACATTTACAACCGTTTGATCAAAATGGTAGTTCAAGTTGTCGGTGAGCTGAAAGGAATACATGAGTTTTGTTGAAAAAATAACTAAACTGAAAGTCAAGTGTAAATATTTAAAAGCTAAATGTTCGAGCTGCGTGCATTTAGGATTAGGAGCAGCTCTGGCAGATGTCCCAGAGGACTCTGAATGACTGGGTTGAGATTTCCTTCCTGCATCATCCCTAGGGTTCGGCTGATATCTGTCATCCAAACAGGCCTGACCTATCTCTTAATAGGACAGTTAAGAGTCTGTGGGCTGTCAACACTCCTCTCCCAGCTAATGGCTATTTTGGGTCAAGATCCTGTTTACTGGATACCTCAGTCTTTAAGAAGTCAGCATTTCCTGTTGCACAGAACAGAAGCAGCTGATGCAGAAGGGAGGGGTGCTCCATCATGGGGGCAGATAGATTGAGATGTTTGTGTTTGTGTGTGTGTGTGTCCATGTCCATGCGTGTGTTTGGTTGATTAAAGGCTGGGTGGGGGGTTAGCAGCCAGATGCTAGGCCTGCAGCTGGTTGGGTGGGTGGGAGGGGAGCTACATTGAAAA
>JAPTYQ010000030.1:17910887-17923294 GCA_029814465.1 Ostorhinchus cyanosoma | reverse complement strand
AAACTGAAACTGACTATTAAACTGACTATTATATGTTTCCTCTTCCTATCCTTCCGTTTTTTTTTGGTTTTTTTTCCCATAATTATCATGTGTCTACAATCTTGTCTAGTTTGAGGCTGAACATTAAATGTCCTGTATTTGTCTTAATATACTGACATAATATGTGTTTTAAAGTTGACACTATATGCTTCTCACTGAATATAATTTAGTAAGTATGTAAGTGTAATTGCACATATTTCCATATCAAACACTTCCCTGTCATGCCCCATATACTCTTCTGCTGTTATTTTCCACACATTATTATTCATGCACTGTTTCACACTTTTTATTTGTGTCACATTACACATTGCAGATGGCATTATATTTAATACCTTCATTTGCAACATTCCTATTCATGCTCTATTTTTCTCCCCTGGATTCTAATGTTATTTGTTGCTGCAGTGGCCCAATTAAAGTTTCGTCGTGTCAAATATCTAATGGAAGATTACCTGGATGTTGTGCTGATATTCTCCACTCTGTCTAATGACTGCATGTGTAGATCTTTCCACTAAAGCTCCATTGCCTCACTGTCTCCTCTTTCCTGTGCAGGAGCAGAGCCCCAGTAACGCCACATCCCTGGCCATGATGCAGGAGCCGCAGGAGGTGGTGGAAGAGACGGTCACCATAGAGGAGGACCCTGGAACCCCCACCTCCCACGTCTCGGTGGTCACCTCTGATGACGGCACCACACGCCGCACAGAAACCAAGGTAAGAAACCAAAGGTGGCGCTTAGGCTTAGATAGACTGAATAAACAACCTACAAAGTGAGCAACAAGGTAAATAAATGCTAACATTTTTCAGAAGTTGATTAATTTAATATTTTGCTGATTAGTAGCACTTTACATCAAGGCACACATATTCACCATTAACTAGTTGCTGCTAGTGTACATATTAGTATTATACAAGCTCATTAGTCACTGTACAGCAATGGCTAATACCATTTCCTCAATAAATAAATGTATTTATTTTTATTGAACTGATAAAAAAGTGTATTTTTCATTTGGGATCAATAAAGATCATCTGTATCTCTATCTGAGTTCAGGTACCTGCAAATTAATCATAATATTCTCCATCCTAAAGTGAAGCCTTAATCCATAATTAATTAGTAACTAGCAATTGTCACACTAGTGAATTAGGAATTCACAGAAATCTATTATTATATTGCTTGTCTATTGAAGCGATAAGTGGTTATGAGGGGAAAATGTCCCGGTGGTTGTAGAATATGGTCATACACAATAAGGTATTAATGAGCGTCATTATTCCAGTAATATGGTAATAAGTAACTTGGTGAATAGCCACTCTGTATCTAGACCCATACCTGAGCCGAAGCCCCCTGAGCATTGCTGAGGCAACAAGATCGAAATGAACTTCCGGAAAAAAAAGAGCAAAGTGTATTTGATCCATTTAAATATTGTGTTTAATAATGGTTATGGATTAACACTTCCGAACCACACAGCACTATACCTCCATTCCCAGACTTCCATCCTTAAGAACTCTAAATCCCATAATCCCACAGCCCAAAGTGGTTTCCTCTTCCTCTCGTGGGTTTATTTATTAGATTATTGTATTATTGTGAACCAGGTCCCCTGGTGTTCTCCTAGTTGTGTGCCCCTTAAAAGGTCTTTTGTTGATACGTCCTCTGCTGTGTTCTGTTGTTTCTCTGTAAGGATATGTCAACCAACGTGAAGGTGAGTGGACTTTTCTAACAATACTGGCTTTTCCTTCACGCCACCATTTCACATGTGCGCATACAGGCTACAGCAGCAATTTGCAACACAGTGTGCATCATCACAAGCCATAGCTCCAGTCTATACTCTCAAATACTTTGTTGTCAGCTCACTGCTTGCTGCTTCAGGGATAAAACATACTCTATACTACTACTTCTTTTGCATGGTCTCTATTTCTGTCCCCTTCTCTCTCTTGTTATTTACAGGAAATAGGATAAACAATAAAAACTTTGCACTTTTTTGCCACAGAATGGTTTAAAGACATTTTTGAAGACCCTAAAGAGAAACTGTGTCTTGTGGCGTCAGTAATCTACTACAAGCAGTATGCTTGGTTTCTTGTTAGGGTTTTAAGCCATTTTAAGCGTGTGCCTGTTTACTTCTTTCTGGAAGACAATTTACTTTAAG
The DNA here is from genome assembly GCA_029814465.1 of Ostorhinchus cyanosoma. Classification (NCBI taxonomy): domain Eukaryota; kingdom Metazoa; phylum Chordata; class Actinopteri; order Kurtiformes; family Apogonidae; genus Ostorhinchus; species Ostorhinchus cyanosoma. The sequence continues at coordinate 17,921,123 of JAPTYQ010000030.1, read as the reverse complement.
TTTGAAGTCTCTCTTCACGGAAAAGATTTTTTGCCAGAAACGATGAGAGACTTCCTCAAAAATGTGTTGAATCTGTAACATCTTCACAGTGTGGTCAGGTTGAGAGCTTCTCTCATTTACTTCCTCTAATGTGCATTTATATTTTCGGCATTTGCATGAGGTCGAAGTGTAAATGTAGCTCCATTCAGCTGCCGCTGTAGGCTTCTAGAGTAGTGGATAGCACTGCATGGAGTTCCTTCTCTGGGGACTGTGAAACTGTAATTAAAAAGCTTGGTCTAATCCCTCATCAGGGAAGGCCCATTGCCCTCCAGCGTGTTTACTGTAAGGAGGATTGGCCACACACTCTTACATGATTTTGAGCATTCACACACAGTTTAAGCATAACACATTCAAACAAGAGCAATAATATCACTGAGAAAGGAATAAGTAAGGACCCTCCCTTTAAGGTTCTGCTACTCTATTGGGAATTTGTTTTCTAGAAGTCACTTTGAGGAGAAAAAAGCAGATTAACACTCAGGGTGAACTTCTGAAAAGATCCATGTGGTGGCAAAAAGATCCAGACCAGCAAAGAGTTTATACAAAGAAACCCCGTCCACTTGTCTTTCTCACTTTCCCTCTCTGTCTCTTCTCTCCCTGACTTTAATGTGTTTTTACCCTCCCTCTCTCTCTCGTCATTTTGCAGAAGCTCACGGTTTTATTTATGCGCTTATCTTTTCTTTTGAACCAAAGTCTCGCCATACTGTCTAATGCTAACGCACTCCTTTCCCTTGATGGTTATCCCCCATCTGACTGCAGGAAGATGAAACACAGAAGCTTCTCCTATCTTCCTGATTTGCAGGCAAAAAAGTTTTTCGGTGGTAAACATGTTTCTAGCTGATTTAGAATCAGCCATGTCACTTGTTGCTTTTCTAGGAGAAGGAACAGATAAGCTGGCAGCAAAAATGTGTTACTCTACATGAGAAAATGGCACCAGAAAGATAGGAGGGTCATGTACAGTTGTGTGTTTGTTTGTGCAGGAGGTCAGGGTTCATTTCAGCTGATAAATCCACTTGTGTAGGAAGCAGAGGGGTTTCATATACAACTGAAAAAACAACTGTTAATGGCCTTTTTATAGCAGAGCAACAACTGCTTCTCTTTGTTTTTAAACTGTTTCAACTTGTGTCAGTGTGAACACAATTAGATGCTTCTATGTGCGTCCTTCTGTCCCAGCATGCCATGCTTTCTCTTGGCCATTATCCATCCTTTCTTTACTGCTGGCAGCCTGTCTGAGAGGAACACCAGTCATGTTGGAGTAGGAGCACAACTCAGGCCAATAAAAGCAGCCTTTCCTCTGGATATGAGCTAATGAGTCGAGGCAAACCACACAAACAAATAAAAAACACTTTCACTACCCTGAACACACCGGGGAGCCACCCTTCAGTAGGTAGGAGTTAGTTATTAACTCTGCAGAAATATGCCACATGGTAGTGTCATCAGGTGGTGATAAATCAAGTGTCACTGCAGAATAGAACAGAATAAAGAACAGAATCCTTTTCTACTCAGGAGTGCATTCCTTTTATTTTTAAGGCAGATTCACTTGACTGAGCAGCTAGCAGACTTTAAATATAGTATCTGGAACACAGCATGAACACACTATATACTTTGTCAGATTGCATCCAGACAGGCATAGTCTAACAGTGTAACAATAGTCATACCTGATTTATATACCACTTTTCAGACAAGTTACAGAGATCTTTGCATACAATTAAAAAGACATGACAAGTTGAACATGGTAAATTCATGCGTGCTCGTCTGCTTGTTTTTTCAGAGTCTGAGCTGCGTTTAGAGCCAGTTATTTGTTGACCTTCACCCACTGCATTTCAAAGCTGACAGTAGGTAGTGTTACAGACCATTGCCCCTGCAGAGGAGCAGAAGAAGCACTGAAGAAGTGACGCTCCCTCTGCATAGAAATCAGTGTACAGGCTGTTGTCATATATGTAGGCAACTGGGACATGGTTTGCTCAGGAAATGTGTCAGCTGACATCCTGCCAGCTCCTAAGACTCTGAATATAAGCTCACAAACATCATAAATGTTACATGTTGAACCTTTATGCAACACAAAGAATTACAGTAACAAAAAGGGCAAAGAAAAGTAATGGAACAAGCAGTAAACTGGTGAGTTAAATGATTTAAAAGAAAACGGGGTGTGAGAGATATCATTAGTGTCTTTATTGGTGCCACGTGTTTTAACAGCAGGTTTAATGTACATCTATGCAGTTTGTCGTCTAGTGCAGTTTGCTGAGCGCTCTTCCCACCCACCCCTCCAACTCTAGGTGACCAAAGTGGTCAAAACCATCACCCGCCGCACGTACCACCCAGTGATAATGTCTGACGCCTTGGCTGTGGAAACCAGGCCTGTCGCCCGGACACCCACCCCGGTCTCTGGCTCCACTCCCACGCCTTCTGAGACAGACCCAGTAAAGGATGCCTGTGTGATTGCCGTTGTGTCCTTCTCCTCCCCTGACTTCCTCCTGCCTTCCTCTTTCTCTATCATGGGGTTTTAAGAAGTCCACATTTAGGCACAGAGTGTTCACTACCATTGCAAAGGAACTAATCATTTCTGCTTCCATCATGGACTAAAATGAACCACACGCCTTGCAATCACAGACTTCTTAAAACCCTGAATTACTGTTCTCCTCTTCTCCCACTAACTCCTGGCCACCGTGTCCACTTAAGCTCTCAATAAAGCGAATGCCACAGAGGTTGTGAAACCTCTTACAGTGCTGTAAAGTGGACAGTTTGACGCCTACTGCCTTTCCCTCCATTTTTAACAGTTTGGTAAACAACTAAAGCATCTGTCTAACTGCCTGTGATGTGTTTCAGAGCTGTGACTTTCTACATACATACACACACACATAAACACATCTCCTGTGTATTCCAACTTTACACGTGTTCACGCTACACACATGCACACACAGAATTTAGCGATTCCCTTTTAGCCGTGCTTAATTTCCTGCACTCCAGCATATTTCAGAGTCTCCTCTGAAATGCACGTCCCTCGCCTCCACTCATTTTCCCTTGCGTGACGGTTTAAGGCCTCGTGAACTTCAGCGTACATCAAAGAGTGTTTGAAACCTGTGTGATTGCTCCCTTTGCTGCTTTTGCAAATCGCCTAAAAAGCTGTGTTAGTACAAGGCAGCTGGGCGTGTCAGGGTTGGGAGGCTGTAGAATTCACTGTGGCCTCCAATCGACTATATAGTCAGAAAAGAAGTCGGAAACAGGATGCAAAGTAATCACCTGAGATGTATGAAAGCATTCGGACATTATTCTCCGTCTGCGAGGCTTGGGTTGCCTACTGAAACTACATCTCTCAGAAAAATCAATAAAGGCTTTAAGCAATAAAGTGAAGATGTAATTTAATAAACAACATTTATCATGCCATCTCATCACTTCATGCAGGACGTGACATTCAGCTTTGGCCTCTGTAGTCCCTTCAAGGCTCAGTTAGCATCAGCACTTTGATTATGAGCACCAGACCAGTTTGGATTCCTTGCAGCGCTCGTGTGCTCCCTCCAAAGGATGCAAAATCCTGAGGATGTAAGATGGCTTGTTATTTCAAGGTCAAACATATGCTTTAGCTAATGAACATTTATTTTCAAATATGCAAATGCAAGGTGGAATGGTATCACACACACAAAGTCTGTAATTACTTTGAACATGAAAATGAACCTTGCCACTGCTAAAATAGGCTTTGTTATGGAGCTCACAGGGTGTAATCAAGAAACAAGGCCAATAAAGATTTGTTTGTTTCAAGTAAGTTAATGAGGAGGCTGTATTGAACAACCGATATGTGGTTTGTGCTTCTCCTGTTTGGATGTTCCTCTGTAGAGAGAGGGTTAATGCATGGCTGTGGTTTCTTGAAATTGTTACATGGGTTTACTCGCTCCTGATTAAAATCTAAATTATAGCATTGATGAGGAAAGAAAGAAAGTATATTACAATTAAAAGGGTTGATGCTGAAAATGAAGCCCATCAGACGCAGGAATTAGCAGGTTTTTCCCCTTAAGAAATCCACTGTCGGCCTTTGCACTTCAAGAGAGGGAATAAACCACTCAGAAACACCTTGTCAGGCACAACACGAATGGCATCAGACCTGCACCCCTGCAGATGACGATTAATTTTCATCAACCTCATTAATTTTGAAGATGAATTTATAGCCGCGGACAAAATAGCCAATTATCGGCCACAGCAGAATTCGCTGGGCAGCAAATTGGTTTCTGTATTGGCAGCGAGTACAAAGAGGAGAGGAGGGATTCTGTCTGTAATTCAGCAGTGATACAGCCTTGTAGACAGAAAAGGAAGTTGGGCGGTTTAGTTACAGTATAAAGTGAAACTTAAAGGAGGGATATATGCAGGTCTGGTTGTCACAGTCCTTTGAGCTAGAGTATGGATTTGCCCTGCTCCCAAGGGGACTCAAAGGATTCAGAGTGCTGGAGCACTTCAGGATGGCTCTGCCACCGTAAAATCCAGGAGACACAAGCAGTCATTGTTTATATGCCAAGTTGTGGTTTCAGATTTGATTGACAGTGTTATTTTTATAACTCCTTATCATACCATATGCACCAATGCTACACATAAAACTAACATGAATATTTATATTTCTGAAATGGGGAACGATGCTCTCTTTTTGGAAATATTCACATGAGCTTCACCACTGAATAAGTATTTTAGAAATGACAGAAAATGACAACTTGAAGATATTACCATTATTTAACTAACCATTATGGTTCTTATTTTGAGGATATGTAATGACATTGACTCAAATTTAACATTTGTTAGTGAGGATCCGCTTGTAGGTCAGTAGAAATTTACAGTTTTTTCTTGGCAATACACTTTTTTATTAGTAACATTTGGATAAAAAACATTAATATGAAATCAATCTCAACCCTGTTTGGTCACGTAAAATGATTTCTTTTTATCGTTTTATCGTTCTCTGGAATCCATAACCTCCTCTAAACCAATAACATGTAATTGATTCATCATATGGAAATGACTTGACAGCCTTTTTCACTGTTTGTTGTTGTAATTGTCTTAATCAGATAGCTAAGTATAACACTTCTTAGGAGCACAGCATGGTTTCCCGTGTAGCCTGAAGATGACGTGACCCAGTTTGCTTTAACATAATTCTGTCATGCCGTGACACATTATCTGACAGTGTGTTCTTACTATTCTGTAGGTGACTAAGATGGTGAAAACGGTGACCACACGGACGGTTCGCCAGCTTCCCCTGGGTCCCGACGGCCTGCCCCTTCCTGAGGGCTCGTCCCCACTGGGCAGCTACACTGACTCCATTGACCGGCGTTACATGAAGAATGGAAATGAACGCTTCATCACTCCTCAAGCCACTTCCACCCTGACACGCTCCTATAACAACTCCTACAATGATTCATATGGCGAGACACCAGAGAGCCAGTATGTTCGTCACTATGGTTTGCATGATGGCTACGCCGATTTGACAGACAACTATGGCAGTCTGTCACGTGGCGTCAACTTCCGGCCGCCACGTTACCCCTACTTGCCCAACAGCTACCGGCCAGAGAATAGCTACACGCTGCCTATTCGCAAGGATGACTATGGCCATGTGGCCCAGCCCCAGGTGCCTATGGGTAGCAGCACTGTGGATCTGAACCGCTCACAGCCAGAGCGCTTCCAGCCAGAGCCGTATGGCCTGGAAGATGACCGCCGCAGCCTGGGCCCAGAAGAGGAGGAGCCATACGAGCTTGAGCCCGACTACTCCACTGCCAACCGACGCACCCTGCAGGGGGCCAACCGGGGTCGCACCCATCGGGAACCTTTACGTGATGGGCCACGAGTCAGGTGAGAGTGAATACAGACACTTTGGTTTTCTTCTTTTTTTTTTCTATTTTGATTTTATTGGAAAAGGTGACAAGATATCTTCAACATTACATTATCTATTACAGTCCTTTTCCTATTTCTTATTTTATACATACAAAACTTTAAAAAAAAAGAAAAAAAAGAAAAAGATATGAACTGGGTGCTCACAGTTTTGGTATTTTTCATGTTAAAAAAAACAGTCATAGGTTACTATATCTCTGGGTTCTTTAAACATTATTCATATTTATGCAGAAAAAAAACGTAAAACAAAGAATAAATACAGGGAGATTATAAAAAAATAAGACATTTTCAGAGGAATGATACAAATTCTGGGCGGCTAGGGGATAGCACTCAAATGGAGCACATGGTCTGCTAAGTCTTCACACATGTGAATCTGCACAAGAGCACATTTTAGTGCCTGGTTTTCATGTTTAGAAACTTCACACACTGTTTATTTTTGAAAGATTCAGCCCACTGAAGCTCTCAGGAGATAATGGTTTTGTGAAGGTGTGCAAGTTCATAGTGTATACATGTTTCTCTTTCAAAGTTGAACGGTGAGTTCTTCTTCATATGCATGAGCGCAGAATTCGGCTTGACATGAGAGGAGATCAGGCCTGTTAAGATGAGAGAGAATAAAAAAATACTTGTCTTGTTCTTGCCATAAAAAAGACTACATTACACTGTGCGCAAATAAACAGATGTCTCTTCTCCTTGAGCAACTTGCTTGAGAAAGGAAGCGAGGAAAAACAAGTCTTTGATTGCCGCCTTCCTACAAATGGATAGTGAACATGTGTTTGTGTCAGAGGTAAAGAGGCGGGAATGATTGGAGATGGAGACGTGATGAGAGAGGGAAGAGAGGACAGAGAGAGTGGAAGGACAGTGGAAAAGACCATTAGGCTTTTGGTAGTTATCTCTCAAACCCTTTCTTTAGATGGAGCGGATGGTGGATAGTGGAAAAGGACAGGAAGGTTTTGGCAGTTATCTCTCTGAGCCTTTCTTTCATTGCTACCTTTGTTGAGACAAGTGTAACCCTTAGCTCTTCTAGGTAGAAAAGAGCTTGTTATCTTTCAATGGTAAGATCCCCAAATGCACCCTTGTACCCTAAGAGCTTCCAATCATTTCATTGTCACCCAAAAGGTGGATCTGGAAAAACTGTCCTCCCTCGAGTAAATTGAAGTTGAGTTTGAAATTGACGTGGTAGGTAGTGTGTTTTCAAGACTTATTCTTGAAAAGTGATCTGTAGCAGATGGATATTTTAAAGTTCTCTGTACTTTTCCTTCTGTCTGAGAACAAAATGTTTGGGCATCAAGCCAGATCTGTAGAAACCACAGGGCAATAGCTACAGCTTGAAATGAATGCCAAGAAAGTAGAAGTATCGCAAAGTGTAATACAACTGACAGCTGCTAGATACTGGCTCTGAAAAACTCCATTTGACTTCCATCCAAAATGACAGCCACCTCTAAAAGTCAATTAGTATCATGGACCTTCTAATAAGTGTTCTGGGGGTCCTTCTGTATATTTTAGTCCCATTAAAAGGACTCTTGGCCGACTACCAATTTTGTTATACCTAACATGTGAACTTTGCCATCCCTCTTGGCTTATTTAACTTAGTTTATTGAATAAAACCCATGTGTCAAACAAAAACCGGGTCCAATCTGGCCTGTGGGATGATTTTGTAAAATGCAAAAAATTACACTGAAGATATTAACAATCAAGGAGGTTAAAATCATTTTAGTTCAGGTTCCACGTGCAGACCAGGAATACTAAAAAAAAGTAAAATTCCATCAAAGTGTTTACATGTACAAACTCTTTTTGCATAAAATGTGAATAATCTGAACAAATATGAACAATCTGAAATTTATTAAGGAAAAATAAGTAGAATTTTATCAATATTCTGCCTGTTACTAAATGTTTTGTGTATTTGTAATTGTAATGTAAGTTTGTAATGCACATGTATAAATGATAAGCTGATTGATTGACTGGTTGTTTATATTATTCAGATTTTTAAGGAAACTTTGTAGATATAAACATTTTCGTAATGTAATTTTACTTTTTTCACTCTTATTATTCTACTGGTCCAGCCCACTTGAGAGTTTGACACCTCTGCAATAAAACATATTCAGCATATTCACTCTATTTGTGATGGAGTAACACTGTCCATTTTGCATAGTTTTTTTTAAATTTGCTGACCTTATTTAATGTAGAAGTAAGTGTGTATTTCTTATAGAATATATGTGACTTGTTTTCTTTTAAGTCTGTGGGGAGAAGCTGTAATGCCGCTTATCCTAGGTTCAAGTCAGTCTGGGCTGGGTTACAGCGAGGGTAGCTTTCGGTATATCCCCTGTTATTTACAGTACTTCACTTTTTCTTTTAAAGTGCTGTATTTATGTACTTTTTGACTGTTTTATACAAATCACACTGTGGGAAAAAGCACAATAACTCATCTCACCGTCACATCTGGGAATACACTGTTGCTTCCTTTCTAAAGAGGCTCAAAATATAACCCTGCCACGACTGCAGCTGGATTGTAGCGTAAATGCAGAGAAATTACACTAATACACTATCAATGAATGTAACTTGGTTTTTGAAGTGCAGCTTTATATGTCCTGTAAGGTAGTCTCTGCTAGTTTGTCCAACAAGTCTGACAAAAAGTGTGTTTATAACGTAAGCTCATGCAGTAGACGAAGTTGACGGAAACGATCAAACACAGCTGTCTGTGTTAACATTTAGCAAGTAGCTGGCACTACTTGGTGGTTCGTAACATATCATTATCTATCTGGCAGCATTTATAGTCTTTTAGTATGTAAGCAGTAGCATTAGCTTGGTGATGTGTTTCCCCTGCTCACTCCTCTTGTCCATATATAGTCAATTATTGCTCCAGAAGCCAAGATGGCAGCAGCCAAGATGCAAACTCAAGGCTTCAAATCAGTAATCCACAAACCAGCGGTGACGTCACAGTGGCTTAGATCCATCTCTTTAATGCAGCATATGGTAGGAATAGAGCTGATGAGGTCAACAGTCAGGAAACATTGTGTTGAACTGAGGTATGTTGGCGTCTTCTCCTGGACTCTGGCTAATTAAGCTTTTGTAAGACACACTCATGTATACACTTTTAAAGGCTGTTGCATCGATTTGCATGAAGCTGAAAGAGCAGGTGCCTAATCAGACCCTCTCTTATGACTTCGCTCCGATACTTACACACTGCATTTTTTCGCTAACACATACACACACTCAATAAATCCACATCTTCAGAAAATGAGTCACTCCCCCATCCGCCTAGTGAGAGGCGCTTGCTGTGACAGGCAATTTGTAGGCTGCCTTACATGTGTCACAACACAGTCGTAACAGCCACATCTACCCCTTCAGATTCACACACATACAGTCACGTGATTACAAAAACACAAACACACACGTATTTGAAGCTCCTCTTGACTGACTGCTGTCTGACTAATTGCAGGAGAACATAAATCTCAAATATTTCCTTCTTTCTTCTCCCTTTACTGACATCAGTACGCTTTAAGCACTTTTTCCTCCCAGGAATGATGACAATCATGCTCTTGCAGGCTCTCCGGTGCACTCACAATGCTATTAGTATTCTTCCAAGAAGGGATCGGTGACTCCAAAGTGCTGTAATGAATCTGGGAATTAAAGCCCTTTAATTACAGCTTATCATTCCATTGCAAGCCCTCAATTATGCGCCAACAAAAATGAAGATGTTTAGCGCTAAAACGGCTTCCCTCCTTGGCACTGAGCACTCATTTTGTCGCTACTGTGGAGTTCAGTGTTTACCATGTGGACGGGAATGATAATCTACATTTGTCGACATGGTTACTTCGATGTGCAGGCATGCTTAGCTCTCTTGGTTTTGTAATAATCTGCAGATTAAGAACTAGAATGACGGAACTGAATGAGATTGTGAGTATAGAAGCCTAAAAAATGTAAATGCAGTACAACTAAGCAACTCTTTCATAATTAGCCCCCCGAAAATGACACACGCTTCAAAATAAACATCTTAGAATGATATTAGTTTTGTGATCTAGAAAGGGAAAACCAAATGTGTTATTTCAGGCGGCATAGTTTCTTCCAAGTCTGTTTCATTATGCTTCTTCATTTTATTCATTTTCACCCAAGTCACAGAACATATTAGTGTTATTTGTTTGATTCATGTGGTACGCCTGAAAGGAAGTATTTATTACTCAGGCATTGATGTGTTTCTTGAATTTGTCACTATTCAAGTGAAGTAGAAATGTGTCCAAATGTCAAATTGTTAGTTAAGAAACCCCCATAAAAGCAACAGAAATCATTTACTGTTTTGACAGTTATGTGTCATGACAGCTTTGCAGGTTGAAGCTTCTAATATGC
>JAPTYQ010000030.1:17897754-17909882 GCA_029814465.1 Ostorhinchus cyanosoma | reverse complement strand
TGTGTGTGTGTGTGTGTGTGTGTGTGTGTGTGTGTGTGTGTGTGTGTGTGTGTGTGTGTGTGTGCGTGTGTGTCTGTGTCTGTGTGTGTCCTCATGCCAGTGTGATTAATAGCTGCTTTTGAACTCTGCCAGACTACCGGGGAGTCTTAAAGCCAATCTCTAATGGCTCATCTCTCCTTGGGCGACCCACTCCACTGCTCGTACCCACCTGCACACACGGGTCAACCCACACACGCACATACATGAATTCACCTAAAGTACGCACACATAAATTCCTTAATTGAAGAGGGAGGGTATCTCATTCTAATCCAGTGGTGTCTGTCGGGAATAGAAAAAGCTATCTGACACTAGCCAGGCTGGCTCTCCTCCTCCTCCTCCTTCTCCTCCTCCATCCTGCCAAGAGGCTTTCACTGAGAGCCAAATACACTGTTTAATATTATACTTCCCCTCTGTCATGTTTGAGGTTTCTCAGAAGCATCCCTTAAATTATAAAAGAAACTTCAGTGTAACGTCACTCTTCTTTAATTGAATGAAAACAAGCAAGCATCGGTGGCAGTGGATATGCCATCAAACCAGCCTGAGAAATTAGAAAGTGGCAGGACATAAACACTCACGCTTTGGTGGCGTTTTTTTCCTTTCTTTTTTTTCTCTGTCCCGCAAAGACTCTCGTGCGTCATAAAACCATTATTGCCCATAATTCAAAATGAGCATAGCGCTCATCTGGGACTGTCGCTGAAAAGCTCATAAATGCCGCAGAAATGTAATGTCTACATATGAGATGCAAACATCTTCCTGGGAGTCTCAAATCCCTTTCAGTTTCTCTCCTTTTATGGGCTCGCTTACAGAGAGGGTCAGGCACGGTCATGATTGAAGGATGATGAAAGTTATTGACAGAAGATGAAGGAAAGGAAGAACAGTCAGGATGTGACAAGATGAATAACTGAACAGTGGAGTTTGTGGACATGCATTTTACATCTCGTAGCAACTATATCTGTTTATCTTTTCCCCTATTTTTTGTCTCAGAACAAAAACACATGCAGCACAGACAAGCGCATAGATAGACACAAATAGTCTGCACATTTAGTAGCTCGATTAACATGAGGAGAGTGATCTCCTGTAATCATGCTTGGGGCATCACGTCTGGCAGCAGAGAGCCCTTTTCACATCCTGTGAATACACCCCATCCCTGTACACACAATGGCGCCAATTTAAATGCAAATCCTGACATTCCCATCACTCAGCCTCACGACGCCCGCTTTACCAAAAGCCTCATAGAAACGTCCCAGATCTAAGTGAACCACAATCTGCACAACTGTACATCTGATCTGAGTGAGAATGGAAAAAGTGTGGGTGAAACATAGTGTGGCAGATAATAGGGAAAAAAAAGTCAAAAAATGGAGAGATACTGTATGAAGAAGATAGAATTTATGTATGCAGGTCTATCCAATAGTGAAGATGCTGAGTTTGTCTGGAGCCCTGCCTTTCCTTTCTCACGTCCAATGTCCGACAGCTATCTGAATCGTGCTGATGGCATTAGAAGTTTGAGAGTGCGTCTGTGTTTATATCCGAGTGTATTCAAGGAAGCATTTAGTAACCATCAGCACAAAACGTCTCCTTTTTCCAAGCAATATGTCATGCAGTCGAGATTTTTTTTTTTTTTTTGCCAAACCTCAAAACAGCACTGTCCTCCAAATTATGTACTCTAATCAGCCTCTTGATTGGCCCCTCCCTCCATACTGTGGTTACAGATTGCCTATAGAGGTTTGTGGCTCTTCAGTGTGCTCTACTCAGCTAGAAAAAGTACTTTTATACAAAGATTACACACCAGATTTCCTTGATTTTAGCTTGGCTGTGTTTGATTCATTTCTTTTTCTGTGTATCGATGAACACCTGTTACAAAATACAGCAGACCTTCAGAATCACAGCTGCTCTTCACATATGTGGACGACAACTGAACCTTGTCCCTTAAAGTTTGCCGCAGACTTCTAGCGCCGTGCTCTTTTGAACCTGGTTCACGTTGCTCCCAGTATTCAGACGCACGGTCGGACCGCGATACAGCCTCGCTCCGTCTCTATTAATCCTCTTTCCATCCATCTAAATAGGGGATTAAGTATCTCGTTACAATGCTCAGCTTGGAGTTTTTCTCCCAGTTCATCTCGTATCGATTTCCCTGGCAGTGAATTGCACAAAGTCATGCCATAAAAGCCAATATGTTACTGTGAGTGTAAAAGCAAAACCAACAGAGGAATACACCAGAGCTGAGGCGAGATAGCATGCCGAGCTTCCCCCTTCTTCCCCAGCATGCCTGGGAAGAACTGTAAAAACACATAATTAACATAAAACTCATTAAAATCAGAGCTCATTCTGGAATTCCCTGCCAACCGCTTGCATTGGCCACCATTTTGTTGCACCACCAACCACCATACATCAAAGATAGTGAGAGGAGACCAGCTGGATTATGTAACAAGGATAAACAAGTCTCAAGCTGTGGGGTGCGTGGGGGGACGATAAAGGCAGTGCATAACTACACAACCCTAATTAAATTCCTCTCCCCATGTCATAACTTTCCCTACCACATATTCTCCCATCTTCTAGGACAACTCATTGGTGCAGAATTTTTGCCAAACCAGTCACTATACAACTTTTTTTTTTTTTTCCCCCACTGGAAAGTAGAACGCAGCCTCCACCGACTCCATCCTCGAAATCGGCCCCCGTGAGTGAAAAATGGCTCCCACTATTAAACTGCCTTAAGTAAAATAAGTAGTCTGCACTCTTGCAACAAATGATCTGTCACTGATATTGAGTGCTTATATTTTTTGCCCATGATCCTTTAGAGAATTGATGAGGCTGCCTTTGGAGTAGATAACTCCATGGTGCCGTGTAGATCATAAACTTTGAGAGGCTTGGGAAGCTCTTTTGAAAGGAAATCCTCACCCCCACCCCTAGGGATCATCAAAAACGCAACTCTCATCTTCCTTCCCCGGAGGACGACACTTATTTATCTCACAGAAAATGAGTGCGTTCTCTGTTAGTCTCCAGTTCTAACAGTAGTGATGCTAATGAGGCTAATGTTAGCAGTGAAGTCCCAGTAAGGTGGTCATTAACATTTTAGTAACTGCATGCCAGCGTTCGGTGCTGGGGAGCCTCGGGGCCATCACAAGGGCTCATAGTCTTCCCTGGGGAGACAGCACAGCTCTTTTCTCTTCCCTCTTGAGGAAAAGACATCAAATTCCTTTATATTCTGTGTGGTGGCTTCCTAAATAAAACTTCACAAGATTCTCTGTCAAAGAACTTTCCTTTGTGCTTCTTTGTGAACTGTCTTTTCTTTATGGAGCCCTTTTCCTGTCTTTCAGTCACTCACTCAGACGTTACTGTATTGTTTGTTGAAGTGTGAAATGTTGTTGCTACCACCTGACAGGGAGGAATATAAGGAATAAGTTGCTTACTGCATTGTTGTCGTTGTAGGGAAAGGCCCCAAGAGTCCCTCTGACAGATCTCTTAATAACAGATCCGAATCACAGATCAATGTGTCAGTCCTCTCTTTGTCCTGTACTCTGTCCCTGCCCCCCTCCATCACCCACATCTTTTCACCTCTCCTCTGTTTTCCCTTGTCTCCTCATTAGTCAGTTGTTTTCACCTCAGTTGGCTCCTCTCAAAGTCTTTCCCCCGGCTGCCTAATTCTTTTCTGAGACAAATCTGTCTGAGTCACCCTCCATTTACCTCGTCTGTCTCCCTCGTCCTCACTGTCCTCTCTTCTTTTGTCTTCCAGAGGGTATCCAGACGACCCCATTGAGGCAGAGCTGATCGATGAGCGCCACCCTTACATCCACGGCATGTATTCGGCACCACTTGCCCAGCCTGAGAGGGGCAGCATGGCCAGTCTGGACCGCATGGGTGGCCGGCGCTCGCCTTCTATCGACAGCATCCGCAAGGACCCGCGTTGGCGTGACCCAGACCTTCCGGAGGTCATCGCCATGCTGGGTCACCCCATCGACCCGGTTAAGTCCAACGCCGCCGCGTACCTGCAGCATCTGTGTTATGAAAATGATAAGATTAAGAAGGATGTGCGTCAGCTGAAGGGGATTCCTGTTCTGGTGGGGCTCCTGGACCACCCCAAGTCTGAAGTTCACCGTAAGGCTTGTGGTGCCCTGCGCAACATCTCCTACGGCAAAGACAACGACAACAAGGTGGCCATCAAGAACTGTGATGGCATCCCAGCACTTATTCGCCTGCTGAGGAAGACCAATGACATGGAGGTCCGAGAACTCATCACCGGTAAGAAACACTTGGTTCTTTATTAAAATGATGCAAAACAAAACTAAATGAACAGGCTTCGTTTTACTACCGAGAAAGTGGAGATTCACCGAAACCTTATGTTAAATTCTTTTACCTTTCATGTTGTGAATTAATGGTTTGGTAGGTATATGTGATGAGTGGTTCTAATATAATGTGCTTTTACCTGTATTTTATGAACACTTCTATGATTTGATGATTGACAAGATTAAAGATCTGCCCTAAGGGTTAATCTGAAATAAAAAAATACACTTAGACTTAAGTATTGCTGAATATACTGCATTCACACACATGGTTAGATATATCAAGTTGAATATAATTTACATTGGCAGCACTAAAGGTAAAAGATTTATAGTCTCCACATCCCACCTGCATAGCACTGTTGCAGCCAAGCCTGTTGGCTGTCTTCTCCACATTCCTCTTTCTGTCAGCCTAATTAGTCTCTACTCTCTTTCACATACAGTAAGTATGAGAAGTGCTGCTTTGAAGCCTTTTAAACTGATATCATGCTACCTTAGTATGTCAGTCATTTCCAGTCATTGACGGCTCTCCTCTCATTACATAAATATACCATCCAGGAATGTTCTTCGTTAGCAGACATACTGTGGATGGTGATGCAGGGCTGTGACTCGTATATTAAGGAGTACATTTTTGTCATCACTTTTTTGCAGCACTTTCCACAATGCTGCATGAGTGAAAGAGAAAGATAAAGAGCACTTTATCGTCTTAGATCTCTTATGTTATTTGATAGGGTAGTGTCTCGTGTACAGAGCCTGCTGAATTTGCAAGACCCTGTATGGTAATGAGAGATGATAACAGTACTTTTAGAGCTATAGCCAATCATTCTTTCCATCTTTGTACAGACACATTTGAGTAAATAGTCTTGGAAATGACCCTTTTCACCATTTGTTAAAAGAGTAACAAATGTTAATGAGCTCATTATCTGGTCATAGAGCCGTTTACTTCCAATGAAGGGGCACAGAGATCCCGGTCAGAATCAAAATTAAGAACAAACATTATCTTTAATTACTTTTATCCTACAACGTAGTGTTGCAGAAGGATAGGATTCACTGAGAGGCAGATGCCATGTAAACATTGATTTTAGAAGAAGCTTTCTGCTGTTCTGCTTTGTGTAATGAAATATGTTTTAATTCCTTTAAGAGGAGCAACAGTATTGATTTAGAATCTATCATAGGGCGTCTTGTACTTGAACTGGTAAATGTCAGCTGGGGAATAAAGTCTGTTTCTAGGTGTGGGTGGGTGTGTATGCCTCAGCTAATCCCAACACGATTGGTTTGACCTGACACACTTTGGCTGGTATGCACACTTGGCCATCTGAGAAGGGGCTTTTGTAGTCAGTGCACACGTGTGAAAAATGAGAACCCTTTTAATGTAACATACCTGACCTTTGTGTAGTGTAAAGTACAGTATACACACCACACAGACACATGGAAGGGGCTTCCTTTAGGTAATTTTACCATCTGGGGGAGGAAGATTGTTCCATGCTGGTTATGGGAGCTGTATGTGGAAGGCCGTGGCTCTGAATATTGAATATCAAGATGAAATACTTGCTATTGATGGTTTCATTCCAGATGTGTTGGTAATACTGCTTCTTAAAAACCCATGCTTGTTGAACTGTATTATGCACACTGCATAAATGTGAGTGTGTGTAGCTTTCCCTTTGCTGTGACAGAGATGTCTTGGTGAGCGATGACTGTGCTGCAGCAGAAATGATTGCCTTTACAGCACCGTGTTGCTCCCCATCGTAGCTAAAAATAACCCTGCACCACAAGACGAGGAGGACAGAATGGAGGGAGGGCTGTTGTATTTTTTCTCCTCTCTCTCTCCCACTCATTATCCAACCTCTCTCACTCAATCTAATTTTTTTTTTCTTTTTGCCTTCATTCATTATCTACACTCTGACTGATTTTTCTCTCGCTCGCTGTTTTTTCTCTCCTTCTT
The DNA here is from genome assembly GCA_029814465.1 of Ostorhinchus cyanosoma. NCBI lineage: Eukaryota > Metazoa > Chordata > Actinopteri > Kurtiformes > Apogonidae > Ostorhinchus > Ostorhinchus cyanosoma. The sequence continues at coordinate 17,903,627 of JAPTYQ010000030.1, read as the reverse complement.
GCTCTCGCGTTCTTTCTCCAGCTTCGGCCCTTGTGAAAACAGGCCAGTCACAATGCAAGCTCAGCTTACAGCCTCAGCCCGTGTGGCTAGAATTGGCTGTGTTTTTCTACAATTAAATATAATTGGGAGGTTTTAAATATAGGCCCCCTTTTCTTAGTCCATGTGTTTTAAGAGTTTGCTGCCGGAGTTTGTGCTGTCCCGGTGAAACCACAGAGAGCTCTGTTTTCTACAGGGGGAAACGGGTGACGTGGAAGGAACCAAGTGGTTTTATTTTCCAACACACAAGACACACAAACCGATCGCTCATATTTTTAGAGCTTTGTACCAGAGTAATTCTATTTTCCCTCCTGGTAGGCTGTGGGCTGTTTGTGCCCTCCAGCAATTCCCAGTCTGGAAATGTAGATTATTAAGCGGATTTGTCTCCTGTTTTTCCTGCAGGAGATGTCTCAAGTTTTGTGGAGTGACAGTGCACTCTCCATTCCTCTGTCGCATCCATGAAAAATACATATAGGTCAAGCTGGCAGGCCTTTAAGCTAAAAGAGCAACGGTGTCTAGACAGTGATACGTTTCTGTCAGTGTGTTTTGTGTTCGGTTAAGGGCTGCAACAAGACGTGTTTAGTGAATATTTCGGTTCGGCTCATGTAACTACAAAAGCCGTGACTGCTCACCTGTCGGATTATTACAGGCCTATTGGGGCCGCTCAGTTTAGTGCTGCATGATGGGTCATTGCAGCAAAGGCACGGGTGTAATTAATAACAGTTATAATTATTATCCTTCATTTAGGTGTTCAAGCTCCCTGTCGTCTATCCTACATTATGTGAATGGTTAACTCTGATAATTGATGAGACCTGAGTTATTAGCTCCACATGTGGTTTATCTGCAATGTGCAATATCTTTTCATTGGATATGTTGGATTTTTCTAATGAATCATCTAGAATAATGCCTATAGGCAAGGCATGGAAGGTTATTTGTATAGCACTATTCATACAAAGTGCTTTACAAAGGCATAAAAAAATCACAGAATAATAGAGTTGATAAAATAATAGTTGATTACAAAAACTGCACATAACTCTCACATTTCATCTCCAGTGCTTGATGTTTTTTTGGTGTCATTGAGCAAGAATGATCTCTCCATTCTGCCAACTTCTGTGTGATCCTTTGTCCTTCAGTGGGAAATCTACTATTTTGCTAATCACAGGTGTTTTCAGATGGGTAGTGGGTTTATGAACATGACTGATACCTGATCAGATATGCGACTTTGCCAATCTACATGGTGCTTGTGCAGGTCTTGAAAGTCTTAAAATGTATGGAATTTTGAAATGCTGTTTTCCAGACCTTGAAAAGTCTGGAATTTTGTCTGAAAGTCTTAAAGTATGGGGAAACGTTTGTCTCATAGTCAAATTTTAAAGTGTGCTCAAAATCTTTTAAGATAAGAAATACTTGAGTAAAACATAAAAAACTTGATTTCTTTGATTTCACAAACTGGTCAGTACTGGGATGGTTCTAGTGAAAGGTATTGGTGTGATATCCATGTGATTTTTGTTTGTTTTGAAAATGTTTCTGTCAGTAAAACATCATTGATTCAATCATAAACTTATTCAAATGAACTTTTCTATTTTCAGTTTTTACTACAACCACTGCTGCTCACAAACAATGATGTCGTACTTGGAGAAATGTACATGCGAAGTCTTGACTTATATGTGCAAATGTCATAACATAACTCGTTATAGACGTAACACATTAAACAGGAATTAAAACAGTTTCTAGAAATCCACTCGATTTTTGCTGGATTTAATGTAAAGATAACTGTACGGCACCTGCGGGGTTCAAATTCAAACTGTATAAACTATTAGGGTCCAAATACACAAATAAATTAACCAAAGACTAATAAAAGTGGGTTTAGCTAAATATGACTGCTTTAAAAGCCTCAATGAAAAATTGGATGGAAATCTTCTGACAATTTAATGTTTATCTCGATAATACGTCGCTGTATCACAAAGCAACATCTAACACAAAAGTCTTAGTATCTTCTGTAGTTTCTTTTCTCTAATGACTGAAGGTGAGGACAATTGAGGACAGCTAGTAGTGAAATATATTTAAACGTAATTATCACCTGGAGATTGCAGATATAATGACATCTATGTTTACCCTGCCGCTCCGTTGCTATATTCGAATGGTTTTAACATCATCAAGTTATTGTAACCGAGGTTTTTAATAACTGTTTGTCATTTTTTGCAGCGTCTCCACACAGTACAGTTTGAACATTTCTACTGCACTTTCATTTCTGTCTTGTTATATAGGACACTTCCATACCCTCCAGTATTAGTCACACTCACGGACACGGCCCTTTAGATGAGGCAGGGTACGGTGAAGTAGTCATTTCTGAGAAGGCTGACACACCAAGCTCCCATGTGACAACCTGCTGAGTTCATAATAGGTATACAGTATGTGTGCATGCGCTTGTGTTTATGGGGATACTGCACACCATCCCAGCCCTTCCTACCTCATTTCATTAGCTCTGACCTCTGCTTGTGTCGGCTAAAGTCGACAGCACAGCGAGTCCTTGTACCTCACCCTCTTCTCATGCCTCATGTATGTTCTTTCCCTTTTTTTTTTTTTTCTGGACAGCGTTTCTGAGGCATTTCCCCTCTTCTCTCTCTCCCCTCTTTCGCCCCGCCGCTGGGGCTGTGATCGACAGCGTGAGGGGTGAGGAAGAGAGAGGGAAAAGAAGAGGGAGGAGGAGGAGGAGAACAGTAATGGGCAGAACTAAGTTAATAGCCCTGCTAGAAGAGCAACATGCCTGCCAGTGGTGCCTGGAAAATTTAATTAGCTTTAGCCTCAGCTCCAGTCCCAGTCCCACACCCAGTCCCTTCAATCTTCCACTTACAAATATCAGACAAAAAAAGGGGATGAAAAGGAAAACAAGTAAGCAACAACATCTAGAATTCAGGTCCTAAAATCCCAAGAGACGTTTTTTGATAGCTAAATTATGTTTACGGGAATAATCACAATATATTTTACAACCTGTTTAGCGTATTTTTTAGGAATTAAGTGCTGCTTTTTAGACGGTTTCCTTCAACCCAGACAGACTGTTTACCCCTTTAGAACTTTCTCAGCAGATAAACAACATTAATAAACCAGAAAGGAATAACACTTTTAGATCTTGAAAGAAGCTTGACTTAGTTTTGAGAGGTCATTTGGCAATTTTATATCATAGCTCTGCTGGGAAACTCTATTAGACAGTACACATATGAGAGAAATGATAGGTCTAAGAACATAACCCCTAGCTGTTTGTTGTATCTGTTTGATCTTATATATAAACACCGAACTTGGGGAACTTTTTTTTTTTTTACTCCTTCTGATTTTGGCTCCTGCTGTTATTTTTTTTGGACTGTTATTTTCATATTGTCGTCTGTATTCCATTTAAACCAACTAATGAACATGAAGATATAGAAAAGATTACAACCTTTCTTTTCTACTCCACAATGAAAATACTGAATTTTTGCAAGTGGCAGCATTTTTTTTTTTTTAAAGCCTGCAAAAGAAAAGAAAACAAAACATCAAGAACACAGTCATTGTTTTCACACACAAAGCACCCCCTCCATCCTGCATCATTTATTCTTGTTCTCATGTAATTAACCTGTTGTCTTGACTCCCAGTAAACTAATAAAACTGTAAAAGTCTTGATTTTTTTGTTTTTTTGGTTCTAGCAAGAAAAAATGTGTGTGTCTTGTGTTGAAGATTAAAGCAAATCTGCAGAGTTTAACACAGTCCAGTTAATACCAGGTGTAATGGGAGCTGGCGATATCACAATTTCATGGTGTCTGCCTCGTCCTCCTGAGACAGCAGGACATCCCCAACACGGCCACCTCTGACAGCCCGACAGAGGACAGCAAATGGACTTAACCTGATATAGATTCACTGGGCTGAAACAGTGGCAGGACGCAGGATGGAGATTGTCACTTCCACAGCACTCTGTCATCTTAAATAACATTCTGTCTGTGGGCTGTATGCCTGTCGTCCTTGATGGATCACAGCCACGGGAAAGACATGCCTTTTCCTCCCCTCTGGCATATGTGATCACTGCAGAAATGGCTGATGCCACCGGCCTTAGCAGTGTTTCAGCTCAAATACTAAAGGTGGCGGTGAATAGCAAGGGGAAAACCGAGAAATTCGGCGCACTTCGGTTGGGGTTTTTCCATCAGGAGCTAAAAGCCTTGAAAATGTCTTGTTTTTGCTTTTTGCTTTTTTTATTTAAACTGTAAAGACCCAGTGCTACTTCTGTGGCAGTTCCAAAATAGTTTTTATTCTATACTGAAGTGATTTTTCACCATTTATTATAATCTAGGGCAGTGTTTTTTAACCGTAGGGGGGCTTGGAATTCAAATGGGTTGGCCTGAAATTTCTAGCAACTGATACAAATAAAAAAAAAAACCCAACAATTTACGAATAAAAAATATTTGGTGAGTTGAGAGACAATTAAAATACATAAAAGCTGAAACTGAAGCACTGTGGTTCTGTTTATCTGTCAAATGTTCACTGTGGTCGGTTTCAGATGCTGCAGCTCTTTCATAATTCATACTTTGAGTTATTGTTTGTTCAGTATTAATTGTCTCCTTGTAAATATAAGCTGGACTTACTGACCTTTCTGCAATAATCTACACCTGGCTTTTCTGCCTCCATCCATAATAATATACATTATATAAACTAAATGTCATCTAAAATTAAAGTTTATTTTGTAACATAGTATAGCAAACTATTACAGGATCAAAAACAAATTCATTTTAGCAAAAAAAAAAAAAAAAAGAGTCTCAGTTTAGAATGTCTGGGGTCGCCTGAAATTTGTGATGTTAAAATGGGGTCACAAGCCAAAAAAGGTTGGGAACCACTGATACAGGGTGTCCCAAAACATTTGACATCATCAACTAATAATTAGTTTAAACTGTGTTCGCTCTTTTTGCTCAAAAACGTATGATTTTTATTGTTCTGCTTTCAGGAATAGACAGAAAAGGCGTTCTGTGTATTGAATTACACCCAAACTCAGTCAAATATGAATACGCAACGTGAATTTGTTAGAAAATTTCATAACCAAGCTCCAACAGGAAAGCAGATTTGGACGTGGCGTAAGAAGTTTCCAGAGGAAGGCTGTTTGTGTCGGAAAAAAAAGACTCCACTACCGACTCGATGTGTGCTGCGTCACAAACGGCGCACACATTTAACATTTGGAAGAACTTTGGAACATTATAAAATTACCATCCCCCAGAGTTTTTCAATTGAAATTAGAAGAATAGAACCTTTTATGTCCAAAATAAATCCTATTAAGTCTAATTTCTCCTGACTCTGATGTGGACATCTCAAATGAAACTCCGTATTATTCTCTGTATTTTGTGTTTTTACAGTTATAATAGGTATAATAGATGTTTTTCTCTATTTAATTCACTGATCATGTAAATGTTCGTAAAAGCTCAAATTAAACCTGAGGGTTATTATATCAGAAATTGAAGAAATTTTTTTTTTTAACTTAACACAAAAACAAGCGTCTCTATCCACTTTCATTGATCCGACTCCATGGATTTTACTGATGGAAAATGCCAGTGTTTCAACAATAACTACACAACCTCTGAATGTCCAAATGGGTCATATCTGATACCCATGAAAAGATGAGAAACTATATTTTACACCAATTATTTCCATGTATTCAACAGATATTAAACAGTTTAGATCAGTAGATGGTTTTGTTCGTCAGCGGCTGTTTGGATCTTTACGGGTTAAGTTAAACATGAGCCTTCATTGCTAAGTATTTTCCATTTTATATACAGAAATAAATTTACAAGATGTCTGACACAAGCAGCTAAACAAGTTTTATGATGCTG
>JAPTYQ010000030.1:17807768-17819800 GCA_029814465.1 Ostorhinchus cyanosoma | reverse complement strand
CCCTCCCCATACACACCCTCCCCTCACTCCCAAGTAGTTTAGACTGTTGGTGGGTTTCTGCCTTGTATTACATTGTATTATAAACTTTTAAAAAGATAGAGTCATTCAAAAATGGTTTTGATTTCCTAGAGGAGTAAAGTTGTTAATGCTTTGGTAGCGAGCAGAGGCGATCCACAGTGACAGAATGTATTATGTTAATTTTACTAATACCCAGAGGCAAATATTACGCTTGTTAAACATAATGGAAAAATACTGGTTTGTAGAGTATAAATTTGGTGTGTTTTCAATAAATCATGCCTGGAAAGAAGGTGTTGATGGCCTGTGCGTCTCATTTCATGTCAGACTTCATTAAGGAACGTTACGCTACAGTTTAACTACAAAACTGAAGGTGTGAAGAAATCATTTCAGTCCTGTAAGGCAGCAAAATCCATAACTGATAATTGTTTTTAAAATTGCATATTGCAGTTCCATTGGATTTGCAAAACAGTTATTCCTCATACTGATGTGGATTCATTTTTATTTAGAAAGTTCAATAACACGAGAGAAAATTCCATTTCTCCCTTTGCTTTGGAGTAGAGGACAAAATATCTTCGAGGTGCATATTTCACCTGAAAACTGTAAAACTGCATGACTAGTGTTACTGTTTCAAAAGTGGTTCCAGGCACAGTTTGCATGTATAGTAGCTTATTTTGGCATCGATCCAGCTGATGTCATCATGTCTATGCGTGTGCTGATGTCAGCATATCAATTACATCTATATATGTGCCAAGTTTGAAGTAAATTGAAACAAAATTGATGTTTTTATAATCATGTGAAAGCTCGACATTTATAAGTATAGGGGAAGGGGTGTTTAAAAATTCATTAAAAAAATCTGAACTTTGACCTATTTTCCCCAAAATGTAATGACATTTACTCTGAGTCACTGGTAATCTATTAACCAAATTTGTTATGGATTCAACCAATAGTTTTGCTACCACAGCCATTTGAAATTTCACCCATTATAAGTAAATTGAAAAATTCATAACAAATGTGAACTTTGACCTACTGTTACCACAATGTAGTGGGATCTATTCTGGGTCACTGGCAACAAATAAACCAAATTTGGTATGAATTCAACCAATAGGTTTGCTGCAAGAGTGTTAACAAACAAACAAACGGAACCAAAAACAATACCCTTTGCCTCCCCTCGGGTAAAAAAAATAAATAAATACTTTGCTCCTAGTGGCATTTGCTTCAAAATGAAGTCACAAAACACAGTTATGCACATGAAGAACATTTTTCAAGGTAGTATTCAAGGTTAAAGTTACTGATGCATTAATGTTCATCTATTGTTTATTAATTTTTATTATGTAAAAAAAAATTTACTTATTTAAATGACTATTATACTTCACTCCTTAATAACACATCATCAATACCTGATTTATTACATCATAGGCAGTTAATACTATGAATACGCAAACTAGCAATCAATACAATGGAGAGAAATTGTACAATATAAGCATCCAAAATGTGGTGATATATAAAATGACAAAGTAGTACTACACTACTATGAAGTACAAGTACATCAAAGTTGTGTTTATGTGCTTTATTTGTTTAAATATACTTTCATACATTACCCTCTTGGTGAAACATTTAAAAAGATAAATAAACAAATAAATATTTATCATACATGATAAATATACGCTATGAATTAGACATATTAAGAAAATACGGAATGTACTCATTGTTAGTTTACCAGTATTTTTCGTATTTCTGTTCAGGCAGCTCTTTGGTCAACCCGTGTCCGCTGGGGTCCTTTCATAATAACAATATGGCGGCCTTGTGTCGAGTCAAACACCGGTGGAAAAGAATTAACTGCTTCCACGTTTTATCCAGAAACCTAACAGGTAACCCAATCCTGTTGAAATATGAGAGCTTAGACAAATAGAATGAAACGAAACTGAGTTAATTGAGAAATAAAAATGAATTTTTAAAGCCGTATTAACCAGGTGTGTTGAGTTGAGGGAGCTAATGAAGTTGTTATTGAGATGCAGGTGTGTTTTTATTAGGAATTATACACTTGTGGAGCATAAAATTTAAGTATTTTTGATTTGACCTTTATGAATTTTACCTTTGTAGTTTATTATATCTTAGAGGGCAATTTTTGCCAAGGGTAATAGCTGCTTTACAGGCTACACTTTTTTATCCCATTCTTGTCAGTATAAGCCACTTAACTCCAATTGTGTTGTATTTTTAATATTTCTGGTAAACTGAAGAATTAATTTTTTGTTTATAGGAAAAAATTCTCATACTTCGTTAGCTAAATAAACTCTTAGATTTGCTAGATGTTTTATTCTGTAACTCGTGGTTCTAAATAGGACAGTCATGCCACACACATGATGTAACAGAATATGATGCAATGAGTAGATTAAACCATCCAACGGTTTATAAAGTAATTAAAATGAGATCAATATTAAACATTTGCAACAGTGAAATGCAAATGACATATTATTACAGCCATAATTTAAAGATGAAAAGTATTACATGTAGTAGCAAAAGAGTTATTATTTTACTGCAGTGACTACTATATTTCATATTTTAGGTTCATTTAGCTTTACTTGTAGCCGAAGAGTTTCAGTATAGTAAATATAGTATGATTTTCTTCTTCCAAAAGTTAATACAGAAGTATTATTTAGCACCTTTAAACGATTAATTTTGTTTCTGCAGGGAAATATGACTATGACCTGGTGGTTATTGGTGGTGGTTCAGGGGGACTTGCCTGCTCCAAAGAAGGTGAGATCTTTTATGACCCCTTCACACTTTGACATTATTGGTTTAGTGTTATTCCTATAAATTCTCTAACTGTAGCTTATATTTACAATTTTCAGCAGCACAGTTGGGTCAGAAAGTTGCTGTTTTAGATTATGTGGAGCCGTCACTTAAAGGTAATGCCCTTTATTTTTTTATTTTAATTATTTATTTATTTCTGAAAACTTCTGTATGAGTTCCATATGGTTTGGATATTTACAATATTTTCCTAACAGGTACTAAGTGGGGGCTCGGTGGTACATGTGTCAATGTTGGCTGCATTCCTAAGAAGCTTATGCACCAGGCAGGTCTGCTTGGCACTGCAGTCAAAGATGCCAAAAAGTATGGCTGGCAGATCCCAGGGCCAATCCAACATGACTGGTAAATGTGATCCTCCTTTGCCATACTACTAGTGTACTGCTTTTCAGTCAAAGATTCTTTATAATAAGTTTCTCTCACATCAGACAAGTAGTGGCTCAACAGCACCATCTAGTGATGTACTTTCTGTAGGGCAAATGCAGTGCTTGTAGGTAGAAATCAATGGACTGATACAGTTTAGGCTTAAGCACTGCAGGGGTCTGGGATGTTGTAACATTAACACTGTGTTTTCTAGGGTCACTATGGCAGAGGCTGTTCAAAACCATGTCAGGTCTCTGAACTGGGGCCACCGGGTTCAGCTTCAGGACAAGTAAGTGATATCCTAATAGAGATGAAGTATTGTATTCAGCTGTATTCATTTGCTTTTTTCATAAGGATGGTATATATTATTAAATATTAACATAAGCCTATTTGTTCAGGATTATGTTGTACATGTGTGGCATCTAAAATCACTTCAGTCCTAATCACACCACGTCTTCCTTTTTGCATAGTTCTTGTTTTTATACAATGTTTTCATACAAGAAAATTATCTAGAGCAGTAATTATCTTTCAGCCTGGTTTTTTCACCTATTGTTTATTTTGAAGGTGCGGAATGTTGCTTAAGACTCCACATTTTAGTTTGTACATAGCAGAAAGATTGATAGTCCATGATCACATGCTGACTGAATTGTTGGCTCGAGGGCAAACAGGTGTTAACCTCTTGTGAATGTGCCCTTATACTCATTAGATCTTTGGCTCAGTGTATTAGTAATGGTTTCAATATGACGTCACTTTATTTCGATTAACAATTAGCCACGAGAGGCTGAAACATTAACTTAATTTTCTATTTTTAATCAATAGCAATTAAGTTTGGTTTTCCTGTGAGCAATTAATTTAGATTATTATGAGTAGATTGCTGCTTAATGGTTTTACATTGATACTGTATTTAAAATGGCAGGCGGTAAAGAGGATTGTGTTAGAAGTGAATGTTTGCATTACTTTAATAAGCTTATACTAAAAGATTAAAAGAGAATTTTGTTTAACAAATTAATGTCAAACAATATTATAGTGTGATTTTGAACCATTAGTTCTAATAAATCTCTAATAAATTGAAATATATTTTATCTTGAAGAAATGAAATGTAATATCTGTACAACAAAGTGAAATGAGTTTGATCTGAAAATACCAAATAAATTATCCCACTGGCCATATGGTTGTAGTTTTCTGTATGAATTACATTCATCATAATCCTCTGCACCCACTACATTCCTTCTGGCAGTGGAAGAAATAAGTGTATTTTACAAAAGCTGAACAAATATTTTATGATGTTTTTCTCCTTTCCTGGTCAACCTCATGATTGTGAGTACTGTTGATTAGTAGAATAATTATAGGAAAGAAAGGGGATGATTCAGAGTATTTGTAACATTCCCATAGGTTATGTTGTCCCCACAATCACTGTAGTCAGCTGTTCATTTCCTGTTTTGCAGAAAGGTGAAATATCTGAACATCAGAGGGAGCCTGGTGGATGAACACACTGTTAGAGGACTGACTAAAGCAGGGAAGGAGGTGGGATCATTATCCATAAAAAAAATACTTACTTACCGAAAAGTACTTAATACAATACATTGAATATTTTTAATGTTTAGCCTTGTTTTGCTTATTTTTGTTGTAGCTGAGCATATACTGTAGACAAAACCTATATTTTTTGTATCTTTTCCTTATAAACAGTACACATTTAGATGTATTTTGTCAATTTACTCATCCATTGATTTTGCTTTTTAACCAGAATGGATCAATTTGTCTTTACGAAGCAGTTTGAACACAGATCACTTGCTTTTATTTGATATTTCCTTGTTTTCTTAAGGATATCATCATTAACAAAGACAAACTCTTCTCCCGCTTCTCTCATACAGACGACCATGACAGCCAAGAACATTGTGATTGCCACAGGTGGACGCCCTAAATACCCCACAAATGTAAATATCAACGTTATCATCATTTTGGATGTCAGGTTACCTGCTAGATCAACAAGTGATCAAAAATAACCCTGTAGCTTTTTGGTGTGAACTTAGAAGTTTTTACAAAGCATTATACTGGCATACATACAGTAAAAGTATGTACTGTTCTCTTCATACTTCTGATAAATGGATTGATAGTATTTTTATAGCTTTAGTTCTTATTTTTATTTCAGGTTCCTGGAGCAATGGAGCATGGTGTTACCAGTGATGACATATTCTGGTTGAAAAAGTCACCAGGAAAAACGTAAGAACACATACACTTAAATACATTCCAGTTGTTACCCATCAGTGTCTTTTAATGTTATTCCCCAAAATGATGTCACATTAGAATGGACACATTATAGTAAAGGTGTCACTGTGTATACATGGAGCTACAGAGGAAACAGAACCTGTAACCTTTGCAATATTAATGCTTCGCTTTATGTGCCGAGCTGCGTGTCTCATTGACACGACATGTCCCGATGTCACGCACTGAAATCATTCATCAGTGGCATGTAGTTTGTTTTTCTCCCTTCCTGTCAGCCTGTCCTCGCCTTGTGATTCAGATTAGCAGCGTGCATCCTCACCTTTACAGAACAAGCCCTTTAATCCAGCCTTTTAGCAGCTGTCATCGCCTGGTTAATTGGTCTTTCCCTGACGTTTCCTCTTGGCAATACCTACAGACGGTGACTAGTGGTTGTGGTATACCTGGGCTGAGGTGTTTGTTTGTTATGTGCTGATGGAGGAACGGAAATAATTATTCTGATATTCAAGCTTCATATAAATCTAACATGTTCCTGCCTTGAGCATGGAATCAGGCATTTTTTTAGTCTTAAGTCTTTCCGAATGTAAATTGTCATTATTTTGCCTTGCAGTGTTGGTGCATTTTTCACAGTAGCTGAACTGCACTTTATGATTCTTTCATATCACAAGTTCCCTTATAATGTATAATGCAATCCATCATAAAAGTATTGCACGTCAATGTGCTTTTCTGCTTTTTGAGCACTTGGTGGCAGTAGAAAATCATCTAAAATGGGCAAAGCTTCCTCTGTGGGCTGTGGTGTTTACAGTCTCTGCACTGTATCAACCCTTAAACAATTACCAGTGTAACACTCACCCACTCAACAGTACACTTTTGTATAGGAAGCAGAGTTATCCACTTAAGGAGACCACTTGAGTTCAGGAAGTCCTTTGATGCAAGAGTGGGATAGGAGGTGAAGTTCTCTGCCCCCCCTGCAGGCTGTGAGAGGTTTGATGTAGGTTAGCAATAGCATTAGCTTCCTTCATAAGGGCACTAAACCACACACACACTACCTGCAGCTGACTATGTTGTTGTGCTGCCGAGCTGTCAGCTGTACAGGTGAGGTCCGAGAGGCTGTTTCAGTGGGAGGGCTTCTAGGTGAGTGACAGGCATCTAATGGGCCTCGGAGCGCACACATACACATCACAGTGACAGATTTGGCCTCAGGTACTGAGCCCAAAGCTGGGCCTTATCATGCTACCGGGGGGAAACACGGAGCACGTGCCAGCAGGTCTTTGATATTGGCCGAGGGGAATACACTGGAGCTGTGCGGATGTCTTAAATGTCAAAATAAATTTATGGTCTGGAGTCAAAGTCGGATTTGCATCTCGTGTTTTCAACAACATTTCTTACTGCACTTACCTCCCACATTGTGACACACACACAAAAGGCTGTTTTTTTTATATCTGTGTTAAGGCTTTTGAAGAGCTGCCCAAGGTTAACAGGCGGCCCGAGACACTTGATAGCGAACCTCTTCTGTGGACTCACAAAGGCCTTGGACAGAGTTCTTAACCACATGCTACCATTCCAGCATCAGGAGCCAGGCCTCAAGAGTTTCACACTATTTCTGTTTGTCGTCAAATTTGTTACTTCTGATTTTAGTCCAACTGGAATAACGATATGGGGAACACTGTTAACAGCCTCACTTTTTCTCACTTCTGAAAGACTTCACTAGATAATACTGCAACTCTGTCTTTGTCATATTTTACTTAATCTGACATAGCAGTTTGTCTAAAACAGAAACGTGGTCAATGTAGAGAACAGGAAATGTGTTCATGTCACTACATTTTTTGTTGCTGATTTCATGACCACATGTTGAACTTACTTTCTCTTTGTTTTAAATCAGATTTTTGACGCAGGAGATTAGATTTTGAGGCTTGTAATGTAATGTATGGCACATAAACTGGATATAACAGCACATTCCTTCATATATATGTATATATGTCCATAGGTAACTGATTGTTATTGTTTATAGTAGACCAAATGTACTATATTTGGTAAATCACGTGTTGTCCTTTTATACTTGCTGAAAATGAGGCACTTATTGCTCATTATGTGTTGCATAATGGACAATCTAGACAAGTCCTTGAATTTTTTGTGATGAATTATCTCAATGGTAATCATACAAAACTGCAGTATTATGATAACACCATGTATTTTCTGTTACTTTTGTCAAACCTGGTGTACACAGTAGTTCATCCAAATATATGATGAAAAAGTAGTAGAAAAATGACTCCGAAAATCCCAGCACTGTGTCTAACTACTGACTGGGCCGACACACCGGAGCCCCAAACAAAGACCAGTTATTTAAAGTTCCCAAAACAGGCTCTGAGCATATTCACTGTCAACAAACTGACAATCTCACAGGTATCAGAGGCAGCTGGACCAAACTGGAAAACGGAATCCTGCAGGAATACATTTACATTAGTTCTACAGTGAGCACAGCAAAGACAGATGGCAGGATGGACAGTATAGCAGAGACAGATGGGGGTGAACAGTTTAAATATTTGTATTTGTTATTTAAAAATGTGCCTTGGGTGATGTTATATTATATCCCAACCAGCTACTGTCCTAATTACACATCTATTAATTATACCAGGATGACTCCAAGTTAATCAAAAAAGCATTAAGAAAATTAATGAGAGGCAATTCCCTATTAAGGCCTGGGCTGACCCGTGAAAAAATAATCAAACACAATGTGGAATAAAGAGGGTGAGGGGAAAGGAGTGATGAAATTGTAGATTCAAGCAAAGCTCCCTGTCTAATTTTCGTTAAGCTGCTTCACAATGTGTGCTAAGTGCAGCTGTACATTACAGACATGGGTAATATCTGGGTCTTGGGGCTTTTAAAACTCACTGTTAGTATGGGCGAGCGCAGGATGTGCCTTAGGCTCCCTGAGCTGTCAGGTGGAGCAGACCTAAAGAGGGGGAGTCTGGGGTGAGGCGGTAAAAACAAGGGAAAGAAGGGGCCTCATCCATGTGGGTGACGGGCTTCACTCAGCGGGCTGATGCGTGGACTTGAGCCCTGAACATGGCACACCCCATCCGCAGGGATTAGCTTAAATGCTAGCAATTAGCCCTCCTCAACACTGCAGATCTCAGGGCTGGATTAGAATTGTGATTCACCAAGACCACACACACTCGGCTTTTACTGTCCCTATTTTCTGCTTGTACTTCACACCTCTTCGCTTCTCTCTAAGGTTATAAAGTTTAGTAACTCATCACCTCTGTGATTCTAGGATTTAAAGTAAACACTTTTAGCTTTACAGTTGCTTTGTTTTGTTTGGCCAAAGTGCTCTGCACAAAATAACTGTCACATGGACTACTTCTGTATTTTGCTTGTATTATCTCTGCTAAAAAGCTTCTCTTTCTTTGTGTTTTGCAGACTAGTGGTTGGAGCCAGCTGTATCCTTTGTCTACCAAAGCGCTTGTAAAGGGAGCCACTGCATCAGTCAGCTGGTACACTGATGAAAACACACTGATGTGAGACTAGTTTCAGGGCATGCTGGTGAATAGCACACACCCTGTATATGTGGCACTACATTCAGACCATTTAAGTCAGTTTTTCATCTCTGACATAATGTGACTATCATTTCATAAATACTGATAAAACATGTTGCTCTGTTGCTACTGTACATAATAATCAAAAAAAGAACTGCACGCCTTAACCTGGTGTTTGTCAGATGTGGCTCTGGAGTGTGCAGGGTTTCTCACAGGCATTGGCTTGGACGCCACAGTAATGGTTCGCAGCATCGCCCTCCGGGGGTTTGATCAGGTATTGCAACATCGTATTCCGGTTCTACCTGCAGTGACAACTTTGCCTTGATGAAGAATTTTATCAAGTATTTTGTTTTGTTTCTTACAGCAAATGGCAGGACTAGTGACAGATTATATGGAGGCTTATGGGACTAAATTTGCATGGAAGTGTGTCCCAAAAAGAGTGGAGAAACTGTCCTCAGGAGGACTGCAAGTGACCTGGACTGACACCAAGGCCGGCCAAGAACACAAAGACACCTACGACTCAGTGTTGTGGGCAGTGGGTGAGTATATGTGTGTTCTTCCGGTCCTTGAAATAATCAGAAAAATGTCTAAAATACAGTAATCTGAAGTTTAAGCCCTACAATGTGTGAAATATGATTTTAGTAGGTTATAAAGCCTGTGGAAAATAATGATGAATAATGAGGGCCAGGACACCATCTGAATTAAAATACTCAATTTAACTCAGAACTCAGTCAAATATGTAGCCACTATAAAAAAAATCACCAGAAAATGCCTACCCTCACCCAGTTCTTTTTTCTGTATTCAGTCAGACATCAGCGTAAAGTAGAACTTAAAAGCATTCATAATGGTTTTTAAAAGTGTTAAATTTCAGTTGTTAAAATGTGTAGAAACCCTGTCCGACCCATTATTTATCAGACATCTAAGTTTAGTCTTTTTTTTTTTTTTACTGATGTGACTGTACTTGCTTGTTTTGCACCAATGTGACTAATTTCTCCCTGCCACCATCGGTTTCATTGTCAGCCCAATAGAGTGCAGTGTCAGCAGATAGCAGAAGAATTAATGCTGAAAACAAAGTAATAAAGCCTGAGTGATGGGAATGGCCAGGGGAAGTGTTAATCACCCAAAGCTGGCTCTGTGGATCTGTGGTTAGAGAGGGGCAGGATGCACCCAGGCACAGGGTCACTCCCCCCTCTCTTTGTTCTCTCCCCCTCTCTGGGCCTTCCTGCCCATGCCAGCCCTGCGGAAACCAACCCCGCATCTGTCACTGCCATCCCTGCCCGTAGCCCTCAGCCTGCCACCGCTACCAACACTCCTCCTCCTCCTTCTTTGCTATTCATTTTCTATCATATCGTTCCACTTCTTCTGTTCCACCAACAGTACGATTAACAATGGATGGAACATCCGTCTGCGCCACAGCCGTCAGTTTGTTTATTCTGAGCGCTTTCAAAGATGCCGGTGCCTTTCAAAATCTGACTACCAGGCTTTTCCAGTGCCGCCTTCAGCGCAGTGTTGCTGTATAGCTTTTTGTATCGGTGGGGTGGGTCCTTCCCCTCTATGCGCGTGACAGCGACAAGGATGTGTGTGACCCCTTGGCTTAGATGACGTAGGCCCCCCCCACACACATCATCTCACCGTGAGACTGGATGCTGAGGATGACATTTGCATTGAGTGCACTTATCAGCAGGTGTTGTGACATGCGTGAGATGCTGCAAACCCTCTTTTGAACTCTTAAACAATAGTAGAGCGGAGGTCGGACCCAAATGCAGCCGACGACTGACATTTTGTGACACAGTAGTGTACTGATGGATTGTAACATACTGTAGGTGATCATTAGTCATATGTTTATTCAGAGTTTTGTGCATGATTTCAGAGAAAATTGATCCACGTTTTTTTACAGTTGCTTTGATTATTAAACATTATGCTGAAATTTAAACATTAAAAAAGTGCACATATTTATGCGTTAAAGTACCTATTAAATATTAGACATGTGCACAAATAATCAGTTAGGCAAAAGAGTACGCATAGTTGATATCCATTGTCATGGAAAACATATGGAAAATGAGGAAAAAAGGTCAAATGTCCTGGAAACAGTTAAGTTATGGAAAATTATTTATCCTCCCCCTGCCGTGTGACCTTATGTGCCTAAACTGAGATGAAATAAAGGAAATAGTTTTTCAGTGTTTTATTGAAAATATACAATTATTTTTAGAGGAAGCGCAGGAGAGAAAGTAAGAGAGAAGAGACAGTCAAGTTGGGAGTTGCCCAATCGAACATTGTAACTCCAGTTTGTCAGGTTAATGAAGTACTACGTTGTAATCTGTGGGTGTGTTTGCATTATTCTATGATACATTTATCATCATTATTTTTCATAGATAAATTATAGCCATAGGCTGCACATCGAATGTCTGAGTAATAAACACAGAAACAATCTGGGTAAATGCAAGTTCCAGCTGTACAAAAAGAACACTTCCAAAGAATGAGGGGGAATGGATTAATGTATGATGTGATAACTGTAGTTGAAAATGTCCTGGAAAATAATTTCAGGCATAGCGTGGGAACCCTGCTACTGTTTATTCCACTTTTTCTACCCAAGTTCTGCATGTTATGGAAATCCTCAGAAAAGTGTCTGTGTGGTTGACACGCTCCTTGATTTGGTCAGCTAAAAACACTATTGGTACTTGTACCTTAGATGCAAATCAGATCAAATTAATGGCCAATTTATGTAGAAAACTAAGAAATTTCAAAGGTTTCACATACTTTTAGTGTTCTCTTTATCTCAAATACTGTCAGTTCCATGTACAGGATCTATCGTAGTATTTCCAGATCGTGCACACCCTTATGGGGATAAATTTTAATTTTGTACACGTTGCACAAAACATAGTACTATGATGGTTGATGTTTTCTGTGAGGGGCTTGTTTTGATCAGATTATAGGTAAATAGTGGTCTATTTGCTACTGCTATACTACTATACTTTGAAAGTTTCCCCAAAATTAGATGTAATATTCTTATAACATATAGCAGTTTATTCAATTATAACCCCTGTATTCTGATGCGTATCACATCAGATTCTCGCCTATAGACAGCACACC
>JAPTYQ010000030.1:17737742-17770180 GCA_029814465.1 Ostorhinchus cyanosoma | reverse complement strand
CATTTGGACTTTCAGAGGCTCCGTAGTTACCATGGAAACACCGTCATCTTCTACAACATTGATTCACCAGTAAAACCTATGGAGTTTAGTAAATGACAGTGGGTGGACGCACTTGTTTTTATGTTCAGTTCATGATAACATTGCTGAAAGAATCGCTTTTTCTTCAGTTTTCTCTGTTTCTGATATAACCCTCAACTTTAATCTGCTCTTCTATGAACATCTACATAATCCGTAAATTTAAAAAAATAAATAAATTTATGGTTTTCATTGAAAAAAACACCAAATACAGAGGATAGTGTTATAATAAATGGTGGTAGTGATAAATCATTTAAGACAGGTGAAATCTAGAGAAAAATGAATTTGGAAGCAACCACTAAAGTAGCACTGGGTCTTCATGAGTTAAAGCCGACTGTCATAGAGACATGGTTATGTTCAAATATAACAGAGACAGGCTTTCATAGTCTGTACCTGAAGTCACTGTTGGAGTGTGTGTTGTGCAGAGTCATCTTAGCTTCCTCTTCACTCAACATTCCTAAGCTACTGACTGGATCATCCATCACAGCCTGTGCATTTGTATGCAGAGGAAAAGCCGCAGACATGTTCCTGAGTTCTTTAGTGCCTCTTCTGCTCCTCTACAGTCCCAGCAGTGGGCAACACTAGCTGCCAGGAGCCTAGAAACAGGGTCAGTTAAAATAAGCAAATGATGAACTTCACGCTAGCGCACAAGCTCTTTACAAGGAAAACAGTTGGATAATAAAGGCAAGGACCTGTACGGAACAAGTCACACGTCTAGATATTTAACCCATAAAGACCCAAACAGACATTGGCGACGAAAACGATCTACTAATTTAAAATGTTTAATACCTGTTGATCCATGAATTCTATCAATACATGTAAATAATTGGTGTAAAATGCAATTTATCATCTTTTCATGGTCTTCAGATTTGACCCATTTGGATGTTCAGAGGCTCCATAGTTACCCTGGAAACACCGTCATCTTCTACAACATTGATTCAGCAGTAAAACCCATAGAGTTGGATCGATGACAGTGGATGGAGACACTTGGTTTATGTTCAGTTTATGCAATATTTTTCTGAAAAAGTAATTTTGTCTTCAGTTTTTTTTCTGTTTTGATATAATAATCTTTGGATTTACTCTGAGCTTCTATTAATGCTAAATCGCTCATTTAAACATGGTAAAATAGTTGATTTTCATTGGAAAAATACAAAAATCAGAGGATAATATTATAATAAATGGTGATAAATCCCTTTGGAAAGGTTAAATAGACAGAAAAATGTATTTGGGAACTGACACAAAAGTCCCTCTGGGTTCTTATGGGTTAACAGTTTAACATGCTTTTTGACCAGAGATGTCAAGTAACAAAGGACAAAACCTTTGTTAAGTTACTTCAGTAGAGATTTTGGTTATCTATACTATTATTTTTCAGATGACTTTTTACTTCTACTCTTCACATTTTCACACAATTATCTGTACTTTCTATTCCTTACATTTAAAAAATAGCCTCATTACTCCTATTTCATTCCATTGTTCAAATAAAAAAAAAAATCCAGATAAAGGGTGCCATCCTGATAGAGTGAATTAGATTGTGGTTGGATGAGACGTATAAACATATACACTGCAAAGAAAAGAAAAAAAACTGTTGAGATAACTGAAACATTTAAAGCAACCTTCTGCAGTAAAGATTTTAGGTTTCGTCAACAATGTCACAGTTCATGGTACCAAGTTAAATTGTTCTGTTGTCCCAGTGATACATAGTATGTTCTGCTAAAACTTGTTCCATTGAATCCTTCATTCCAACAAAGAGTTTTATTCCCCAAATAATAATAATGGATTAGATTCCTGTTGCACCTTCTCTATGAATGCATGAATGCATCAGTTCTCTTAATAGTTGCTCACACATGGCTGAGGCTCAGGCGTTAGAGCAGGGTGTTTAATGACTGAAGGGTTGGTGGTTTGAATCCCACTCTGTCCTATATCAGTCTGTTGTGTACTTACCTCCAGCTTACGAATGGTGAATCCACTGTATGTCCTTCGAGTATGCATTCATAGAATAATATAAATCTAATCTATTATTAGGGGAACAAAACTCTTTGTTGCCTCAACGAAGAATTGAGTGTAGCAAGTTTTAGTATCATTGGGACAACAGAATAATTTAACTTAAACCGCAACCTCATTGAGAAAACTTGAAATTAGCTCAACATCTTTTTTTTTTTTTTTTTTTTTTACAGTGCCAGAATACCTAAATCTGTTGTTAAAAGCCATCACTCATTATTTCAACTGGGAGCCAAAGTCCAGCCCCAGCACAACTGGATCTGAAATGCATATTAAGTTACACACATAATGGGTTTAAAATGTTTAAGAAGTTTTACATTAGACTTGCTGAAACCTTCAGATGTATCGAATAAAACCCTTCAAACCTGATACGTACTAGAAGACGCTCAATCCCATCATAAGGATTCTTGTTTTTCTAACTCTTTCACTACTAGTAAACGCTTCTTTGCTTTTAAAGGTTATTAGTTAAAAGTCCGACTTCCTTCTCTGTATAAAGCAAGAGGAAGCGTTAAACTTATTTGCTCGTGGGAGGTGGGCAGGTTAATTGGTTTGGCTTTCAGACTTTGGTATAAAAAAATGTCAACCTGCTTGAACCTGACTAGACATGCTGCTGTCAGTTTCCTGGATTGACTTTCAGCAGTCACACATATTTGTGGTTTTTGATAGCCCAGGTTTGTGGAAAATGTAGTCCCGCCGCGTAGTCGTTAAGCGTTATCCTACTACATCAAAGTCCTTTTATTTTTCCATCCAGTGTACAGTGTAACAGAAGCAACTCAGCACCTGTCATCAGTTAAAAGTTGGTTAATTTTGGCTCAGTAGCTTGCTTTCATACAAGTTTTATTGTGCTTTTTAGAATGTAAAGCTGCTTGTTCTGTCATTGAGACACAAACAGACTTTACGTGAATTAAATGTCTGCGCAGTTGCATATCAAAGCGAATGCTCGAGACCTAAAAGCCTGTAGTGTTTTATTTTGAATAGCCAGTGTCTGTGCGGTGAAGCTCGATAGAGAGCACAGCCAGCGATTCAGCCATCTTTTATTGCCTTCAGATTCAAGTTACTTGGTCCGCTGTGGAGGAGCCACACTTGAAAGGGACAGAGCGGTCACCTGATCCAGCTCAAACGTGCCTCTGCTAACCCCAGTCCAGCGGGCCAGGCATCAGGGCGCCTGTGACTCCCAGCACCTCAATAATGCCATTGTCCCAACAGACACAGACAGACATAAACACACAGACACCCATAAAAGGTAGACCAAAACAGGCCACAGCCGATTTTGTCATTTTGTCTCCCCACCCCATTACACAGACATAACTGGCCGAGACAGATGCTTATCGTGTATCTGCAAATAAAACACCCACATGAATACTTTCCCTCAAGAAAACAATACATGTGCACTTGCCTCAGAGCATGATTTAGTGTGATACGCAATATAAAGGGTACGCCAATATTTAGATTTGTAACCAAGAACGCTGAAAACTACTTCCTACTTTACTATTTTCAGCGGTTTCACTGTTTACTGCTCACAGTGAGATTCCCGCCAGCACACTGCTGCCACGGCAGAAACATTTAATTAATAGTGTGGGTGTTTTATTTATGGGCAGCGAGATGCCACACAAGAACAGCACATCACCTGGGGCAAAGACAAGTACTTAAAAGGCCCTCTTTGTCAGGGAAGCAACGGTAAACACGAAGGACAGATGTGGCCCAGCGCTAAAATACAGATCGCTTCCTTAAAGGGATGTTTAATCTGAGGCCTAATGAGGATGAATATGTGGATCATCAGAACGGAGGAAGTCGAAGGAATGAGCTTTGGTAGAGATGCGGATAGAGTCGCGCACACACACACACACACACACACACACACACACACACACACACACACACACACACACACACACACACACACACAAGCACTAACTTTATCACGGGCCTCATTAGGCTGTGTATTTTATCAGAATCAGTGCCAACGTGTGCAGGAAAACACTATTCATGTCGCAAGGTCGGCCTTTAATAGGATTTATTATAGACGGCGCGGCGGCTGCTTTTGCACTGATGGATGATACTGTACTTCTGTTTGCAGGCACTCTGAACTACAGAGGTCCTGAACCACAATGACAAATTCCTGCTGCAGCTTTGTTATTTGCATTCAGAAGACAAACAAATCGTGGCTTGGCAGAGAATTTGTAGACATAATGTACAACTGCAATTTGTGTATGTATACAATAGGGACACGTCCGACGATTATGCATCAGAACATATTGAGTAAATACTTTCAAAAATTAAAACATTTATATGAAAGTCGGCCCATTTTTGACCTTGAATAATGTTTGTCACAGCTGTGATTGGGGTCAAATGGCAAATGAAAGATCACAGTGTGTGTACGAATGCAGCCTTGATGTGGCTAAAACAGGGATAAAACACCAACCATGATCTACAGCATCTCCATATCGACGCAGCCCATCCTGTTTGTTGTTGTTTGTTGTCATCCCCATCTCTCTCCCTGGTCCTTTAATGTCTGCGAGTTCTCAAAACATCTTAAAAAAGCTCAAACAAATTATCTGAGCTTAAGGCATTAAAATGTTGAAAAAAAAAAAAGTTTAGATTTAGTGCCTGGTTGAAAATATCAAGCAAAAACATGAAGCTTGCCTGGATGTGAATTATGCTGTAAAAAGCATATACAGTAATGGAAAAGAGTTTTCAGACACCCTCAACATTTTACACAATCTCAAACATTATGAAATATTTGTAGAAAATCTTTTTTTGTGCTTCAAAAGGTGTGGATGCATCAGACAGATACAAAAGAATGCAAATGATTTTTTTTTTTTGTTAACAAGAAAAAAATAACATAAAAAAATTCTTGACAGTTCCAATATGTCATGCCCTGGATGAGTTTCAAAGTGCATTATCTTACTGAAACATCCAATTTTGACCTTAACATAACAGTGCATATGCAGAGGAGAGCATATGGGTTTGGAGAATGGAACAATACTTGGCAGAGTTCAACGACTTAAGGGTGTTTCTTAATGCAACACATCACAATTACATGGGTTGTCCAAAAACTTTTTTCCACCACTGTATATTTTGGATCAAAGAGCTTTAAGTTTAACTTGATGTAATAAATAGAAACCCTGTATCAGTCAAAAATAATAACTTCCTGTCGTGGGAAAGTACTGAAGTGCTTTATCTAGTGAGTTTGTAGAATTTATTATCTTATTTTCTCCCCAGATCAAGATTTTTGATCTTCCCAGTAAGACTCCGGTGTGCACCCTGGTACCAGAAGATAAGCTTGGAATGGTCATGTGCATCAAACTGTGGCAGGTACGAACCAGACAGATCTTTAACAAGTCATATTTCCTCCTCTTTTTTACTTTTTTATTTTTAAAGACCTTTATTTAATTCAGAGAGGTTTATATAGTATATAATAAAAAAAAAACCTACGCTAAACCCAACACACACATGTACACATGCCTAACCACACAAATATATACACATATATACATACAGCCACTTATGTAAGTATACATACCTATACCCATATTCACAATAGCAAAATAAAACTATATATGAATACATGCACACACATGCATACACACACCTAGATATACACGTTTATACACACTCACACACACACACACACACACACACACACACACATATATATATATTCCTCCTCCTTCTACCGAGGTTCAGTGGGTTCAGATAGACAGTCATTATTTACAGCAGCGCATCCTCTGCCTTGTCTTTACTTAATTTTAAATAACACCTTTTCAGCGCCTACCTGTTTACCTGATTGGACAGCACCCCATAAAAAAGTACAATAATAGAAAAGTCAACAAAAATTGCATATGTGAGACGTGGCACATGATTTACAGCCCATCAGCTCGTCCTGGACCATTTTTTCCAAGCGTTTCTTCTCAGCTGGCAGCGAGTCCCAACACTGTAATTAGAGCGTTTGGAAGGGCCGGGGGTTCACAGCCATATATCAGCCTGCAGCTGTACATTCAATCTGATCCCAGCAACAGATTGCTTTCTGTTTTGTAAATTCTGTCGAAAGTTTTATTTTCCAGCCATTAACAAGACCCTGTAATTATTTTCATGCTTAATTATTATTAACTCTTTGGGTTTGGGGCTCTGCAGAGGGTCAGAGAGGGTTTGGGTTTATGCAAGATCGCATGGTTTGAATAATATTAATGAGCATAGCTTATCATGTCAAACACAGAGCAAAGTATTTCGCTGGTGACATACATCTCTTCCCTGCACTTCTGATTATCGAATATTGTACATTATTTATACTATTATTATGTTAAAACTAATCATCCATCGATTCATGATGTTCCGTGTAATAATAACAATAATAATAATAATGGATTGGATTTTTAAGGCGCTTTTCAAGGCTGAGTCAAAGCTGTGCTGGTGAAATAACTAAATAAATACACAAAAGGTCATTATTTCTAGTAGTGTAACATTTGACCTCTGCTGACAAACTGCAAAAAACTCAATATATTTACATCAGTCTGCCATAAAAAGCTTCTCCAAGTTGTTATTGCTGTTGCAATAGGTGGCATCTTCATATGCGTCAGTTTTAATTATTAAGCAGGGTAAAAAGCTGTAAAAATGACACTGTGTTTGTGCCATTGCACAGACATGCAGACAGGTTATAGAAGATGCTGAATGTGTGTGTTTGTGTTTTTCTTCCCTTTCCTTTGATTTCAGTGTTACACCCACCTTTCATCATCTGATTTATGAACCAGTGCTGTTGTAGCGTTGAGTGCCAGGGAACATAATGATCAATTATATCATTATAAATTATATAATATCAGTGTAATACAGCACAGGCAGATGTCTGACTTCAAAGGCGAAGGGCCCAGGTGATTCTAAATCATTTCAGGCTGATTCCTTTCAAGGTCGAGGCATGTTCATCTGTTACAGTGACTGCAGAGATCCGAGCAGTGGGAAAAGACTGAAAAGCCAGGCCATGCACATGTCTATGTGCGTGTCACTGAAGTGCTTTTACTCAATTGTACTTAACACAAGACAGTTTCTTGCTTTTTTTATTTTACGCAACTTCCCCTCCACTACATCTCAAAGGCAAATGAATATTGCTGATAAAATGAAGGATAAAGTGTTTCTTTCCAAGTTGAGAAATGTCTCCTCCCTCTTAAGCTAAATAAAGTCCTTCCCTCTTGGATTATCTGGAAAATGCATTGTCATAAACCTGAACAGGGCTGTTTTTGAGCTCATGAAAAGCCGACTTTTTGGTGATATGTGGTCCTCACTGGACAACAGCGCTAGAAGCATTTCATGATCTTATTGAGTGTGATACATTGTTTTTAAATCAGCCTACAGCATCCAAAGAAGTTCAGGTAAGATCATTCTTAAATATGATTTACAGAAGTAAAATGTAAGATATGCATAGTGTAGCTATAAAATGAATCCTAAAGGTCAAGTTTATTTATATAGCACATTTACAACAGCACAAAGTACCCAAAGTGCAGCACAAAGATACAGGTAAAAATACAAGATGTGATAAAACTAGTAAAAAAAAAACAAATATATATATATATATATATATACATACACACTGCAATATAATATATACTAAAACTGATAAAACAGATACATAATAATAAAATAAATAGTATCAAAAACACAACCAGAAGATTATGCAAATAAAAATCACACACTTGTATTAAAATTTATATAAATATGTGTAATAATGTAAATATTTAAGTAGTTTAGTAGTTTAGTATAACAATGACATGGATCAAATTACCCTATGCATTTTTACTTTAATCATATTTCAAGTACGTTTTGCTGATAGTACTTACATATTTTTACTGAAGTAAGATATTGAATGCAGTATATGAGGTTTTACTTTGACTTGGGAACAGATTGCACTGTCCCCATTCAGATTCACTGTCAAACAAACAAGCAGATCAGATGTCCTTAATACACTGATGGTGTCAGTCATAGTAAATAATAGCTCATCTTGTCATTTTCTTTCGAAGGCTCGTACGCTACCCACTGTTTCCTTAACCTCACACAGCAGGAGGGAACAGCTGACACAGTCAACCTCTCCCCTATCTGTCAATCTCAAACACACGAGCCAGCAGAAAGAAGCCTCTGACACCATCATCTCTTCGCCGTCTTCCTCCTCCTTCTTTTTCCCCACCCGTGAGACAAGAAATGATTATCCTCCATTATTTCCAAGACAGATTCACCAACAGATTTATTGTCAGCCTTTAAACCCTCTCTGCTGGAGTTTATGGAAAAGATTAAATGCAGTGTTAAATTGCACGCTCCTCTCAATTCAGCTTCCTTTAAACAGCGTCCCATCTAGTCTTCACTTCAGACCCTCTGCTACATCTAGAAGGTGCCTGGCCTTACTGAGTCCTCTGAATCTGAATGATTGTGAAGTGATGAACAATACAAGCAGGAGCGAAGGAAGAAAGTGTCTCCATATGTGGGTTTGACTTGTGTGGGGATGCAGGCTCGGCCAGGAGGGGGGACAGTGGTGATATATGATGTGCAAGGCTTTTAATGTGAACAGAGGCTGGCGGGGAAAAGGAAATGTTCCTATACAGATATCCATCACTCTCAGCTCATCACCTTACTGCCTTGTAGCCATGACATCATGGTGGACCAGGACAAAAAACCGAGGAAACGATTGGTTCCGTATGTGGAGGCCGTGCCTTCCTGGGGCTTGTGGTGGCCACATCAGCAAACAAGCTGTTGGTCTTTCGGCTGTTCTGAGTTTTGTAAAGTTCACCACATTCGGAAATGACATGGAAGTGTTTGCTGCATGTGGAGTAAAGTGAAGATGCCTCCCACATATTTCTGTCTACTTCCATTTTGATACATCTTGAATCATTGACGTTGTGGTTTTGACCACAGGTTATCAGAGATCCGGTGTGTTATTTGTGTGTGTGTGTATTTTATGAATTATATTTTATACTAATATGCTGCCTATATATGAATATCATAGGTTTTTTCCCCAAATTGAGCTATTTTAATACTGTTCCAATAGTAGTTGATATTTAAATGAGTAGTATAAACTGTAGCAATCAAAATAATATTTGTTCATGTTCAAAGTGTTATAAAACCACTTGGCATGATATTTATTACACTTACATAAAAATTTTGAGCTATTTTTGTCATTTTGACCTTCATCCTCATCCTTTGTATAGTTTGTTGTGTCAGCAGTGAAGGTATTTAGGGCTGCCCGATGAATCCATTTTAAAGTAGGAGTCAGATTTTTTAATTAGGGCGGTTTTTTAAAAAGGGTAATTGCCAAATTGATTTAATCTGTCTCGTGCCTCAGAGCCACACGCCTCTGGGCTACCGTAGGCTCCTCCTCCTCCTCACTGTGAGAGCGGTCTTCCACAAAAGTCCATATAATGACCATGGATACAGAATTATGATTATACTGATTTTGTGACTGAGTTGTTTTATGATTGTATGAGTCCGAATGTTAATGCAGCAATATGTAGCACTGTTGTCCACAACAAATTTCCCATATGGGACAATAAAGTTTATCCTGATCCTGATCCTGGCCTTAAATGTGTGATGGGCCACAGTAGTGATATCAATGTAAGCCGTGGTCCATGCACGGATCCCCCAATTCACATATAACTGCATGAGGATCACTCATCTTACATTGTCCACACACAGATCCATACCGTACCGTCTTTTTTTCAATCTGGGTCATGGGGGCAGCAGCCTCAGCAGAGTAGCCCAGACAGCCCTCTCCCCAGCCACATCCACCAGCTCCGAGGGAATCCTGCACCGTTCCCAGGCCAGACCAGAGATATAATCCCTCCAGTGCGTCCTGGGTCGGTCTCCTCCACGTATGGATCCCCCATTTTAAATATAACCGCATAGGGATCACTCATCTTATGTGGTTCATGCACAGACGCATGGATGACTGATGCCTGTCACTGACTTAGATTGGTATAACTTCTGTGGACCCATCATGGAATTTCCAGTGATTCCATGATACCATCACAGGTTTGAGGGAGGGAGCAGTGCCTTGCATTGCTGGCTGCTCAAGAAAACAACATCTTCTGTTGCCTTTTGTAGTTTTACCCAAAAATTTAAATCAAAAATCTATCCACTCCACTCCAATCCAGTCCAATCCATTTTTATTTATCTGGATTTTATTTTTGGCCAAAATCCTGCAACCCTACTCCTGACCAAATTAAATAGCGTTATAAGTAAAATAGAGAAGAAACTAAGTCAAGAGAACAGAGAAATACTAAAGAAAAGAAACAACAATAAAAGTAAAAGATGAAAAATCCAGAAGGAGGGAAGTAACCGAACTATGTACAAATCAATGAATATGTGCATTTGAATACATTTTTGTAAGTATTATTTCTTTCCTGTGTATCATCCATGTACTGGAGTATACAGTCTTCTTCTCCATAACCTTTGGATGAAATTGCTGAGATCATAGAAAAAGACTATACTGCATACAACAGGTACAATCTCAACCAAAAAAGTAGGCACACAAGTATAAAAGTACAAAAAGTTAAGGTCTGTGGGAAAAATTGCAGTTTTGAAAAGGGCTGGAGTTTTTTTTGGATAAAAACCAAGCACCCTGTACAGGTCTGAAGGAGTCTGACCTTATTTGTGTAATGAAAAATGTAAAAGACAGTTATGACAAACCTAAAGTCCCCCTCCCAAATGGCCAGGTTGGATCTCATGTAGCTGCCATGTTTGAACAGCCTCAGAGTCGTTGCTCTCTGCACTGGTCCCGCCTCTCCACCTACCTTCCACCCATCTGTCTTTCCAGCTGTTATGCGGTGATGAATCTCCTCCCAAAGCTCCAGCCCCACTCCAGGAGAGAGCCCTCTTGTAGAAAGGCCTGTGGAGGATATAATGAATTAGGTGTCTACCCAGGGTTCCCCAACCTTTGACCCGTGACATCATCAATCAAGGAGGTCCTACACTTAAGTGAAACACTGGGCCTCCGATCTGGAACGCTTAGGCCAGGCCCTGCCAGCGAGCACGGCCACTGATTTTCACTTGTTATTATTTGTTTTCACAATCCCTTAGTGTTCGTCCACACTGATGTGTTTGGAAGGGATACACGACTGCGGCTATAATTTGTTTAAAGCTGGAAGAAGAGAAATATATAGTGAGAAGTGAGAAGAGGACTTGATGGATGAAAAAATGGCAGTCTTGGCCTCTTTTGCACATATGGAAAAAATTTTGTTCCCTCCTTGCTTTTGCGTGGCATAGTGCTTTTGCTGGGGGCCTGATGGTACTTTAAAGGAAAGGCATGATTATCTGCTGTGGTGTTTTATACTGCAGGTCTTCACAAATGTTTACCGCTCAGTGTTACGTTTTTAAAGTTACTTTTTTATTATTTGTTATTTTGGAAGAATATAAGGAAACTATCAATATATTTGACAGTTTTTATATACAAATTTTAATGATAATAATGATGATCATGATACGTAGAAGAAATATGCACTTTCTGGCCAATTAATTAGGTATACCTTGCTATTCCTGGCTTGGATCCCCTTTTTGCCTTCGTAAGTGCCATAATTTTAGTGGCTTGGATTCAACAAAATGCTGGAAACATCCTTTAGGGGTTTCACAACAGTATCAAGCAGTTGCTGCAGATTCACCAGCTCCACATCCATGATGCAAATCTCCGGCTCCATCGCTTCCTAAAGCTTCTTTCCTGGATTGAAATTTGGTGACTTCGGAGGCCATGTGAATGCAGTGAACATCATTGCCATGTTCAAGAATGCAGTGTGTGATGATTTGAGCTTTGTGTCATGAAGTAGCCATCAGACGATGGGGACACTTTGGCCTTAAAGAGATGCACCTGGTCAATCTTGGTCAGTGGACTGTGTGGTCTTCTACTGCTTTAGTCCATATACGTCATGGTTCGACACATTGTGTGTTCAGGAATACCCCTCTGCTTACCTGTCTAGCACGACCAACCACGCCATGTTGAAAGTCACTTAAATCACCTTTCTTCCCCATTTAGCTGCTCAGTTTGAACTTCAGATGGTTTTGACCATGTCTTCATGTGTAAATGGACTGAGTTACTGCCATGTGATTGGCCTATTATATACACTGTAAAGTTGGAATAACACTTCACATTTCTCTTTTTATTCCTATTTATACATTTGCAATCACCTTTAACCAGGTGCAATTATTACATTCTGAGTTTCAATGACACTTTATTGATAAAGAATGAATGTCATTATCACAGTCATTTCATGAGAAGAAAAATATTTGACTAAAATATACTTTACAAATATTTTATTCCAACTCTTCGGACAACAGTGTACTTGTGTTAACATGCAGTTGAACAGATGTACCTGAGCCCAATAAATCTATGTACCATTGACTACCTTGGTTTCCGTCTGTTTTTAAGCATTTACATATAATGGGTTGGTTTCAAGGTAGATAATCAAAGTCGTGCTTTGTGCACATTATTCCATTGCAAGTCACGATAGCTCAACAGCAGCAGTGTGCATATACACAGTTAGATATGGACTATACTGTATTTTTGGTTTAAATAATTAGTGATAACTTATTTTATGGCTTTTATTGTTTTGTATCATATCTTACCAAGTATCCTGAGCATATGTTAAATGAGGTGTGTGGTCTTTTACAACCTTGGATGTATGGATAGGTGATTTTAAGAAACCTGGCTGATGGTGCCAGTTTTCCCTCACTACTTGTCTTTATCTTTTTCTGTCCTCCAGGGATGAAAAGCTATATGAAGCCTTTGGTTTTTATCACTGTACCATTTGTTGCTGTACAAATTTGCTGCTTGGCTCCACTCCGATAGGCCTGATGTGACAACTTGTTCAGGGAACAGCAGCAGAAACTGAGAGGTTATCTCTTGACATTTTTCTTCTTTTTATTACATACATATAACTCAGTTTGTACTCATTGTGTAGTTCTCCTAAATGTCAAGCAGAGGTAGGGAGGTTCAGGTTTTGTGTTTGATGTCTGTTTGAGCACCTGGATTCATTTCATTTCTTGTGATTTGAAAGATTTACTCTGATGGATTCACCAGTTGTAAACATTGTGGCTGCATCTGTAATGTCCTGTGGTGAAACGTGGATGACAGAAGACTATGGTGGAGTCTTTTATGTGTACGTGAGGTTGAGTTAATGTGAGTATGAATAGTTATTGTCCCTCAAAAGAAAGAAAAACACATACAGAAGCTACCAAAGCATGTATAGGATAAGGAAATAACGTTGATGGGGTGCTAAAAGCTTAAATAAGATGGAATATGAGAGTATACTCAGCTTCGTTTGACTTGACTGTATTTATCAGTGCCGGCAGTACAGCCCGTGGTTCGGTAATATGAATGAGGAGCAAAGTGAGGAGTAGTGTAATGGAGTGCTGGAAAGATAGAGCAGCAGGCTGATGAATGGAGCCCACAGCGTCTCTCCGAGTGTCAGCGGGAGCTTCCAGGATGATAACCTCTGCTCCACTCAGCTCCCAGCATCACACAGTGGTTTCTGTGGTGGTTTTTTACTACACAGCTTTCATTCCACATCCTACCTCACACTTTATGTTCTTTCTTTCCTTCTCCTCCCTTCTCTTATCACGCTCCTTCACTTCCAGCCGGATTCAGGTGCTGGACCTCTCCTTCTGGCAGGATACGAGGACGGCTCCCTGTTGCTCTGGGATGTAACCCAGAGGTCCAAGCTGAGCCACGTTAAAGCCCACCCAGAGCCTGTCATGTGCCTGACCTTTGACCCCAAACGTCTGAAGGGCATATCAGGCTCCTCTGAGAAGAACCTCTCGTCCTGGATACTGGACACGCAGAGCAACCTGCAGGTAAGAAGTGAGACCTAAACATGGAATTAAAGCAGTCAAAATTACAGCAGGGCTACGTGCAATAGTCAGATCACAGGACCTGCAATTATTTGATAAGTAAAATGTGTCACAATATAATTATTATAAATGAGGCATTGTGATGCTGCAGAAGAGTGAATAAGAGAATATGGTGTTTGGATAAATGTCACATCATTATTTTACTCATTTCATTGAGTGAAAATAAATAAAAAAAACCTGTCATACACACTAAATTCTCGACTCAATCTAATAACGGTGTAGTAACGACTATATTTAGCATTGTGTTTAGTTTATGACACTGTCAATTAAATAGTAATCCATAATAGTTTTTCTTTTTTTGTCATCAAGCTTGAAGATCTTATTTTCTTTTAAGGACAGCATGGTCTCTTGTGTAATTCATCTGAAATACTGCAGCGTCCTTACTCCAGGTCCTTAGCTGCTAAAATGAATAACAAACTGTTGCACAAGCCTGATGCCTGAAAATATTTTAAAAAGGTAACAGCGAAGATGGAAGGAGAGTACTGTTGCCTTTCTCTAGGCTCTCTTTGAAAACATCAGGGGCCAAAGAGGAAGAGGCACAGTGGGGCTTGGGGGCCATAAATCAGCTGCTGGTTACACAGCGTTGGCAGGGCCAGGGGCCAAGGGCCGGGCTCGGGCTGTCACTCCAGACTCCAGCCACCCACGTATACATTTACACATAGTCGCACATTAGAGCAAGATAACACTAAATAACCAGTACTGTCCTTTATAAGAGCCAGTGATTATTCCTGTAAATTTACCCAAACAAGTGTAAATACATTTTTAAAAATGCTGTGAAAGTGGTCCAACTCTGCTCTAAAGCCTTTTCCAAAGCATCTCCTGCCACACCAAAAGAGATCACATCGGCTTTGTACCATAAGCCATCGCTTCAGAGACTTAACGCCTCATTTGGAGCTGTATTTCTCTTGATTTCATGAGCAAAAGGGAATGCGCCCATATTTCATCCAACCCCCATGAATCAGAGCTGAAGGGAACCTGAGTCTGATACAGTACACTCCTGCACCGGGAAGGGGTATTATTCTTTCCAACACTTTTTACAAATGGATGCTTGAATTAGAAATATTTGCAAAGCCTACATTTTTTTCACCCTGAAAATGCGACTAGAAAAACACTATGAAGAATTTGATTCAATATACCAAAAACAGGAGGAGAGTGGTTTATTTGGTTTATTTTGCTGCAGCAACAAAATATTGATTCAGCATATAATCCAGGATGAAGATGACAGGAAAAAAGCACAAGGAGAGGGAAAAGATCCAACAGGGGCTTTTAAATTATCCTGAAGTGCAGCTCAGTGTGACGTCCAGACAGCTATACTCAGTTCTTCCCACAAAAGTATTTTTGTGTGGCAGGAGTAAGGGGCGGGGGGACGTGCCGGGTGGCGGACCCAGGCCCCGGGTCCTGACGGACGACCCGTGAGAGGTAATAAAAATATCAAAACCTCGGAGGCCCCTTAACTAAACAAAAAACACATCTGCAGTAAAGGGAACAGTAGTTCACAGTGGGAGGCTGCAATAAAGGCTGAGGAGGCTGTAAGTGCCACAGCATCCCACTTCCCACAAATTACCCCTGCGATACCGTTCAATGTCGTGAAAAAAGGAGGGTTAGGCTGCTAGATGTTGCGTTTTGTGAGAGGGAAACTGAACGTGACACAGTGCAGTTATGATTTACTGAAGCTGAAGGGAGCTTATCAAAGGCAGATAAAGAGAGATAGCCTCTGGAATGGAGCTTAATGTATTACACATGGCTCCCAGAGGCCTTTATCTGCTGTTTGACCTGGCTGGCCTGATAACATTTTCATAGTAATGAGGCATCATCCTCCGACGTTTTGTCCCGCTTTCTTTGTAGCGTGCATTTTTGGGAATGTGTCAGGGTAAGGCTATGAGGGCGTTGGTGTTAAGGTTTACATGCTGTTAAGCCAGATGGACATGTATTTAGGCGGCCACTCAAATGTATTGACAGGTGCAGTGACGGGTTCCTCCAGGACAAAGAACAAGCCAGAGGTCGTGGACCGTAAGAGAAAGAGAAAGCAGGTATAGACAGAGGAAGATTAGCAGTGTACATCAAGCATGTCTGACAGCGAGTTCTTTTTGAGACTGATGACAGTTCACTACAGGTGGAACACCAGCTACTCAGATTCACCACAGTGTAAAAATATCCATGTTGTCTCCATCCAGTTGCCACCTGCACAGTATCCTCCTTATAAGTGGAATTCTTGTCCCTCTCCTAAGATTACAGTAGTTAATATAAGACTAAAACTACAAGTGAAGAAAAACATTTTAACTGAAATTAAATCAACAGTTTCCTAAAACTAACATAAAAAGACTATAATGTAAAATGCCAGACAAATTGAAATTAAATAGAATAGCAGTTAAACTAATCTTTGTTTTCATTTTCTTTCATATAAGAATAAAATGTCTTTGACTATGGGACCTTAAATAAACAATAATTTTATAAATGTAATTTCATTTTTTGTGTTATTTCATCTGTTGTTTTCCAGCTTCTGTAAGTCAGGGATTTCGGATNNNCCCCCCACACACACACACACACACACACACGCACGCACACTTACGCACACAAAAAAAACCAAAAAGACAAAATAAAAGCAACACTAGAACTTGTCAATTCCTCACAATACAATATATATTTAAGATCAATTTCGTGGTTATTTTTCATTATCATTAGTATCTTTTACTATTTACACTTGCATGCACTTGGATTTGATACCGAACTGCATTTTGTTGTCTAATACTTGTGCTTGTGCAATAACAATAAAGTCGAATTTAATTTAATCTAATCAAAATAAAAAGTAAAATCTCATATGGACTTTGCAACTGAAACCAAAAACCAAACTGAATCAACATAAAAACCAATAAAACTTTCAGTCCAGGTCTGACCTGAATGATAATTTAGGTTACCTCCGACTCTTTCTCTCTACTGACATATTGTTTCAGCCACAGCTCTTCCAGAATATGAGCATGTCATAAAAATTATGCCTCTTTCTGCTGAGACCCCCCCTCCTCCCTTCTCTTTTTTCTCAATGGGGCCGCTCACCTGTTTGACACATCCATCTCCTGTCAGCCGGAGCCAAGCTCTGACAGGCGAGGTGACAAAAGGCTGTAATCTCCCCGCTGCCGAGTGTGATTCAGGGACAGGGTGTGTCAGAAATACCTGCGAAAAAACCTCCCGGCCGCTAGGCTCGAGTGAGTGAGCGATGATGGGACGTTTCAGTGGCTCAGCGTGAACGGCAAATATGGTGCCAAGACTAGAGGAAAGACACGGAGAAAAGTGGAACAAGACTTAAGTGAACGTCTTCTCTGTCGGCGAGATAGTACAAAAGAGGATCTTGAAGTGTGAGTTTGTGTTGGATGTGTTGTAGCCCACAGAGAGGCTTGTGGGTCCAGCTGCTGAGCAGAACTGGTCGCCTCCTGACAGCTGAGAAAGCTGGCATTCAGACAGCGAACCTGCAGTTGTGTGTGTATCTGCATGCTTTAACACAGGCCCGGGAGTAGCGTTCAAAGAAAACAATATGAATGATGGAACCCAAGGATGGATTGTGTCTATGATGAGATAGTGAGGAAGCAAGAGGAAGAAAAATGGACCGTGAAATAAAACGAGCCAAGACTCCCCGGTTCGAGCTAATGGATTTCATTACAGACCGAGGCCTGGTAAATGCGCTGCTAGAAGGCCGCAGTGTTTCCTTGGGGCTCATTCAGCAATGGCGTGGCGCAGCAACAAGAACAACATCACTGCTGCTGGAGAACATGGAATTAAAATGATGT
This sequence comes from Ostorhinchus cyanosoma, assembly GCA_029814465.1. Lineage (NCBI taxonomy): Eukaryota > Metazoa > Chordata > Actinopteri > Kurtiformes > Apogonidae > Ostorhinchus > Ostorhinchus cyanosoma. The sequence continues at coordinate 17,752,457 of JAPTYQ010000030.1, read as the reverse complement.
GTAATTTAGATCCTTTCACTTTTCAAGTACAAAGACATTTAGAATCTGTGTTTTTCCCATTATATTGTAACCAAAGAAGTGGAGTTCCTGTCCTACATCCTTTAGTCAGATGCTGTATTAGGTCAGTGTTTCCCAAACTTTTTTTCCTGGGGAAATGGCAAACTGTTACAATTCACTGTAGCACTGAACTACAAATCACGAGTACATATGTGCATAAATTAATGTTCCTGACCATTTTAAAGTTATTTTTTTGGCATCACCTTGTAATATTACCTTAAATGAATATATAGGACATTTGATAAATCACAAAAATCACAAATTTATTTTTAGGCATGTTCTGAAAATATTTACCCATATTTAATACATAATAATTGAGTGTAAAAAAAATAGACACTGTAAATACTGAAGTGGACTAAAAACGGGTTCTCATTTCAACACTACACTACAAAGGCCTTTCATATTAGATGCAGTGTATGGTTATAAAAAAGAAAGTACAATTTTCAGAAGAACACAAATATAAATACAGACTATATAATATTAATGCCTGTTATCAGTACACAACTAGGTTTGTGTTTTATTGCAGCTATCCTCAAATTGCATGTCAGTCAATTTAACCAGTTAAATCATTTAAACACATCCGATTCATCAAATGTCACTGAACACATTATGAGCACTTAAAAAAGTATACAAAAAAGTAAACCTCCTGTGACCCACCTGTTATTCACAACCCAGTGTTTGAAAGGGATGCTGTGTAGTAATATTGCCACTTACGGTGTCACTTATGTCTGATTATTTAACCTGGTGATTTATTTAGTCTATAAAATGCATAATGTAGTGACTTGTGGTGGATAAAGAGCTAGTGTAGCTACAAATGAGCATCATTCATTAAAAATCCAGCTTAGTTTTTACACCATTTCTCTTCTTCTCAGACTGTAGAAAGTAAACAATTAGCCCCCCGGCCTCGCTGAATGACTATTACTAAATCATTAGCCGTTTTCTGCTTACAATTGACCTTTTAATGAAACAAATGCCTTTTTCCTGACACAAACTATGGGAAGCAAAACAAACAAAAACAGACACTTAAACCCATCATTATCAGGATACTAATGCAAACCAGATGGAGAAGAGGTAGGGGCATACCAACTTCTTGAGGTAATAACAAAGCTCCAAACAGTCTGTCACCTCCCAGGTTTCTTTGTATTATTAGATCTGGTTTGTTTGGTCTAAAAGCCACACACTGGTACATGGGGTTGGTGCCGGCAACCATGGTTTGATTTTCAAAAGACCAAAAAAAGTGCAATCACATCACGGCCTGTTCTGAACTTTCTTGCTCTGTTTTGATCAATGACATTCCTCCCTGCTTTCTCTCTCCCTTGCATTCCACTTTATCCACTTGGGCTATGAATACCTGGCTTATGTCTTCCACATGCAGCTTGTGGATGGTTCCAGCCCGGAACAGGAGCACGCAGATAAATTCTTTGACGTCTCCTCCCATCCAGGGTCATTAGTCTGCCTATTCCCAATTTTACGCTGTCGAGTTTGATTTTAGCTCTCATATCCAGATGTTTGCGTCTCATCTACCTACGCAGCTGAGGTCCTTAGTCTGCAGGAAGAGCACGTTTGCTCCTGAGGAATGCCCACCGCAGCAGGCGATAGTGATCTTCGCCACCATTCATTATAATATGTCAGAATGTTGCCCCTTTAGAGAGATGGATACAGTCCTTGGGACACTGTAGATCACAAGAAGAAGGAGCTGTGGCTAATCTTTAACAGGCAGACGTTACACCAGTGGATTTATCGGGTCTCTTCTCTTGCTGACCAGACCTTTCAGTGCTAATGTAATTCATCAGAGGCGCTTAAAGCAACAACACTTCTGCAAACAAGCATTTCAGCGAGATGGTCCCTCTCTTTCTTGCAAACTGTGACAAAGGTAACTCAAGACCCTTTGCACTCCAGAACAGGCCTCCCTAACTCCAAACCAAATAGTGGGACGCAGAGAGATTTGCTCGCGGCCCTCGTGCCGTAATGTTTTATGGCCGATGATTGAGTCCCAGGAGTCGACTCGGCCAGGTTCAACAGACATGCAGCTTCACACTCGGACCTCAGTCATCAGATCAGCTGATAGTCTCTCCATGTTGCTGTTTGCGTTGGCTATATTTTCCTAGACGGCAGTGATTAATTGACTTACTGACCTAATTACTTTCTCTGATTATTTTTGCCCACTATTTGCAAATGCTTATATGGTTTCAGTAACACATTTGCCTCATAAAAACAGTATACTTTTCATACAGATGGTTTGTGTTGAAGTGCCTGTAATAAACATGCATGTCTGTCAGCAGGTTTGTTATATACCTACAAACACCTGTTGAGACTCTCACACTTTTATTTTATTCTGTGTTTTTTACAGCTCCAAGACGATGTGACTCTGGTCAACCCTGGGGTTTCCCAGCTGTGTGTCCGAGGGGACAGTAAGCTTCTGGCATCAGGGGGCTGGGACCACCGGGTACGAGTGTTTGGCTGGAAGAAGTTAAGACCACTGGCAGTCCTGCAGTATCACACTGACATGGTGCTAAGTGTGGCCTTCTCAAACCACCAGGACTCCAGTCAAAGGCTACTGGCTGCTGGATCCAAGGACCAGCGGATCAGCCTTTGGTCAATATACAATGAGGGGCCGGACACTACTTGAACCCCTGAAGGAACACATTGACTCTTATTTGGTACTTTTTCTAACCCTATGTCCAAAACGGCTCTCATTGTTCACCAGTCCTCTGGCACGTGGAATCTGGGTAGTATATTATGCTTTGATACATTTATTTTCTTAAAAACTTGACTTGAGTTTTTCTAATTCAAATTATACGACACTATAAAAAATCTAACAGCTACGGAGTCAGAACTCATCTGCCAAATACTTAAATGCACTGTGTATAATTTCTACCGCTTCAATCAAAACAATAACAAAATACATAGTTTGATGATATGAAGCAGGATGGCATCATGGGAAGTGTTGTTTTCACCATCATTTGCAGTAAAATGTATCAAATGTGTCTCAGGCTGAAATAATATTTAGAGATGAGGTCATAGAGTTTTATTTACATCATATTAGTTATATTCGTATTATTATTAAAGCTATGACACCACTGACAAATGACATGCACTGTTAGACTCATTAAAATAACACTTCACTTAGTTTGCTAACATGCGATATGATATATAACATAGAACTCGTTTTAAGATATTTTAATGTAGAAATGTTACATGTTGTGTCTTTTTTTTTTTTTGGCACAAATTTACTGTTAAAACTTTAATGCAACAGCTTGTGTATGTTATTGTTTTGACTGATCTGATAAGAGATTTGCTCCAGTGGTCTTCAGCTTGAGGCACCTGAGTAGCTATGTAATCCTGTGTTGTTATTCTAGCAGGTTTTAGCTTAACACAGGCCCTTCTGCCTGACCTGAGCTGCATTTGTCAAACAAGGTTAATCACAGCAGCGACATAGAGAACTTAAGGCTGTTGGTTGAACGAACTGTCTCATTTTTCCTTTACTGTAACCTGTGTGTTGTTTTTTTTGTTTTGTTTTGTTTTGTTTTTTTTGTAGAAAGTGTTGCCAGGAAATTAAAACCTGACTGTACCATGCCAAAGATATAAAATAAGGTATATAAATGTCCCTGGTGTTGGAAGTGGTTGGTGTTTATAGATTAAAACTTAACATTAGCTCACTCCCATGTAGTGCCAACAGATATCTTTTTTTAGGGAAAATGACATTTGCGATGAAGAAGGCCAGGGGTCTTGTTGTGAAAGTCCCTGGGAAAATAGAGAGGTGTTGTTTTTCTATCCGCTGTCTCTAATAATATCTTTGTAAGTCAATGAGCAGCATGGGAGCTCATGTGTTACAACACCATGCCGAGAGTCCGGGGGCCGGGGCTTCAAACGGTAGACGTTCTGCTTCATAAAGGCTTCGTCTCCTGGGATGACTCCAAGTTGAGAAGCTCATCATGCTTTACAGGAAAGGCCTGAGAAATCAAAGAGCTAGACTTGCATAATGGCCACGAATCATTAGTGAGCAGAGGAAAGACAAGGTCATTTGCTAGACAAGCTGCTTTGCCATGTCGCTACTGTCACGGAAAAAGTCTATATACGCAGTTTTCATTGTTTTTGTTTTTTTGCTCGAATCCATTGTTCTCTGTGATCATTTGTGTTTTTCTTACAAGTTGATGAAAAAAAATATATTTAAATATACAGAGAAAGAGTATTTTTTTTCGCTTCTTCTTGTACATGCCTGAATTAAGTGCTGCAACAGTTGACATGTTTTCCTTGTTCCCTGCAGAGCTCAATCTATACCTTTTGTTCCGTGACCCCTGCGGTGACATCTTGCATTTATAATAGCTTCCTAACTCTCCTGTTGGCTTTGAACAAACACCCGTGGTGGTGTGGGGCAGCTTCCGTCCATTCTCTGATAAATCAAATGCTCAGTCCATTGGTGAGGATGTCTGCTGAATGAAGCAGACAGCAACGCACTGGCCTTAGAAGTGACTGGTGGGGTGGCGGTGGACCTCGTAAATCACTTCATAATGGATCATTTAGGAAGTCAATAAATGGACAGGGGGACTCCTGCTACAGAGCTGACTGCACAATAGGGTCTGTGCTTCACTTATCACCTAACGTGTGTCTTCCTTGGCCTTGAGGGTGAAAGGTCAGCCTGGCTTTGGGGATAGGACATAATCCATGGGGTTTGTTGTGTGTGTGGTAAAGTCACCTTCTATGCCTTTAGATGCAGTCATAGGTTATAAAATGACATAAGACATCACACTGAGTTTGATTATTTACATTAATAGTGAAAAATAATAATTATAAGAAAACAAACTCTTTCTATAAAGGATAATGTGAATGTTTTACATCACAGCGAAGTTGGTTTTATTTATGTTGCCAAATGTTAATCGATACAAATGTACACTATTACGCTCCATGCTCTGGGGTGATGATGTGTTGTGATTTTCCACATAAAACATCTATCAGCAACATCATGCATGTCTTTTACGTGAGAGAAAATGTAAAACATGTGCTATTATGTGTGGGTGGAGAACTCTGGCTGGTTTACCTGGCTTGTTTTTAATAACTGTCCCTAGGTACGGCAGGCAGGCGAAGCCCAGCAGTACAAATGTACACAGAGGTGAAGTAAACGCATCACAACTCCGATAGGCCTGTCACAGCAGATGTTCCAGATGCAGCTGAGTGTCAAATGATGCCTCAAAGCCACATTATCATCCATCGTCTGCCTCCTCATTCTTCAATGGCAAACCCCTTGGCATCCTGTCTTGTGGAGCCCAACACATCTGGGCACATTCACATTTCTGCAACATAGCTGGGTCCAAGCAGGTTGCTTTTTTCCTCTGATGGAATGAATGATACACTCGGAGATTACAGTTTAAAATGATGTAAGAACTGCTGAAAACATTCCAAGACCATTTAGATGCTTGTGTGTAAATGCATTCTGGAAAGTACTGTCTAATACACAACATAATACTGATGTAAGGCATTTGTGTGGAGGTGCAATGCATCCTAATTCCTCTAGTAGGCGCCATTTCCCGTTGATGGCACAGCAAAAGAATCCCTTTCTGTTTAAATAGATAAACTTGGATGCAAAACAGCGAAGGGAAGTTTATGCAATGTACTGCAGCCATTTATTAAATCACTGAAAACTGCAATTAAGATAATTAATACATTTATTATAGCCCCCCCAACTATATCCTCCCGAGACCCTGGAAAGTAAAAGCTTTGGCTTTAATATTAAATAACTGTCTTGATTGAAAAAGACATAATGCAGCAGTTTTCTCAGATAAATTTTTTATTGATTTTTAATGTATTGGTCTTTGCAGTGGACAGCGGTTTTTTTTTTTTTTTTTTTTTTAAGTAAAGCTGTGAAATTTAGGCTATTTCTGGGTCTCAAGGTGATATGAAAACATCTTTGGAGCGGTTTAATTTTCTTAATAGAAAACTGTACCTCTGCAGGTTACATTAACTTACAATTTTGGATTAAAGTTGAGTTTGTTATATTATAGTTTAGAAATAATGCATTCTGTTAGTGGAATGAAGAAGCTGTAAACAACAAGTTGTTTTTGTATTTAGGGATCATTTTGTTTATAATTAGCCTATTTCTTAAAGAGCAAAAATTCATGGCTGATCTATTTTTTAATACTAGCAAAGCATATGGCCTAACTAACCTAGTCTTCTTTACACTATAATATTCCCAGTGTCGCCTGTTTTTATAAACTATCCGTACACTGGATTTCGGTCTTTTCCAAGGGCTTTTCCGGATCCGGTTGTCCGACTCTCAGCACCTGCTGGCCGGGGTGGGTTCTCTCCAGGTGGGCCTCTCACCTCCAGAACCCGGCTTCCTGCGCCGAATACACAGGAACACGGAAAGTTTGTCCGTGACAGGTTGGTTTGACTCTTTTCTGTTTTTTCTGGAAAAAAGCTGCACTAATAATAGTCGTGGAGTATTTTATGTTTTTCTATGAGCCTTTTCTTTCTGTGTGATAAATATATGTAAATTAAAAAAATAAAATACTTGGAGCTACAAGGAATGATAAAGCTGTTTAGTGGCTATATCCGTACATTTTCAGTCTTCATTTTAATATCATCCCCAACATTAAAATTAAATAGGCAAATGCAAATGTAAGCTATGCATTTGGCTACTAAATAATTAGCATTAGCATTTCTACCTGAAAGCACAGACTTTCATACGGATACACTGGAAGTTACATGGTTTGATCATGGTAATTAATAAATGTGCGTGATACATTTTTAATATCAACCCTAACATTAAAAATAAATCATGTAAATATATGAATATATAGATGAACTAATAAGCATTAGCATATGTTGCAGCATCTACGGCACAGACTTTAATATGGTGACCGTGAACGTTACATGGTTTAATTTACCTCTCAATAAGTTAATGAAATTGCACCAAACTCGACCAATTTGCAACAACGTCACTGCCTAAACAACAAAAAAAAATTATACAGGCACTTAAATTGCAGTTGAAATGAGTGGAAACATTATTTAACCTTTGACACTTTTACAAGCCATTAAACAGTCAGAGGTCACGCGCCCTCGGGCCTCCATCCCCCTGTCCTGTAATGGCAGCCTGGTTCAAGGAGGAAAATATATAATCGAAATGAATCATTAGGCTCCGTTTCCTTTTGTATCGTGACAGACAAAAATCCCAAAGCAGACTTTTTTTTTTTTTGCAAACGAGATTAACCTTGACAACAAAGCATTCCCCATACAGGACTTCAAATGGGGAATGGAAGTGACAGCACAGATAGGAGGGGGTGATACTCCTAAAATATCAGCCAACTGTCCCATTAGAAATGAGCAATGATATCCTTCTGAGTGCAGGGGGAAATGTGTTTTTCCAGTCCATGGGTTTTTATTTAGAGGTTTAAGTTCCTGGAAAATTACATCTGAATTTCCATTTTATAAACATTTTTACTAAATTGTTTGCATGCTTGTATAAACAATAATCCTGCATAAAATTGTCAATATGTAACACTGGGCATTTTTTTTTTTTTTTAAGAAATGATCAGCCTCAAATTAAATGTGCTAAATCTCACATAATTTAACCATATGAATTGGAAAAAAATGACAAAAAGTCCTGGGTAGTTGATGTTTTCATTATAAATTGTTATTAGACACGTATTGGTTTATGTACATTTATACTATATATATATATGTGTGTGTGTGTGTTAATCTTAGAAAGAACCTCAAAAGTGAATGTATTCTTAAGTGTGGACAGTGTTTTGAAGGAGATCTAGTAGCTCTGAGACAAGCATTCCCATTCTGTCATTAATTCTCAGGGTTTCACATTTTAACCCAATGATGTATCATCCAACCACCAGTTTTCTCTTCATTTTTTTCTTGTTACTTACTCAAACTTGGTAAAATTTCAGTACTTTTATTCTGGAGGCATTTTACTTGTAAACCAGTGTAATTTCACATTATTATTTCATTATGTTTGCATACAATTAATATGAACCATTTAGAATCTTTTACAGTTCAGTTTTAATGCAGTGTGTAAATGCGGTGTAGTTATGAAACCAGTCTTTCAAAAGACAGGGAAATATCTGTAGGAAGTACAGTTCATGATTGCATTTCTCTGTTTTTTTTTTTCATAGACCCAGGTGCAGATCTCAGTGCATAATAGTGCTGTCTAATGTTTAGACAGCTTTCAACTCCCAGTGACTGCAGGAGCGAACGGACACCTCAGACCATTTCAACAGGGCAAATCCGGTCGGGGGACCCTGAACAATGCTATCAGTGAGGTAAGCTTTTTTTTCACCCTCCCCCTCAAGCACTGAGACAGCAGACAGGGCTTTGAATGGAAGATTGGCACATTTCTTTATGAATTACAAGAATTTAATGTTTATTTTACAGATACAGAACAGTCATTCTGCTTCATTTATTTACTTTGAATTGCTGCAAGTCAGTGCCATGGTACAAGCTTCTCAGAGCGGCTCAAGATGTTCCAAACGTTTCAAAATCAGTCTCTTTTTTTTCTTTCATTAAACAAAAAACATCCATGTGTTTCGACACCCTCTCTGATGAGCTCAACATGCAAACATCTCGTCTACCTAAAAGACTGATGGACTATATAACATATGGCTTTTTTGAAAGCAATAAAAACAAGGCAAATCACAAAGTGCATCAAACACAAAAAAAAAAAATCATTTCCAGTCTGTGAAGTATAGTCTGTGTGAAGGAGAGGTCCCCTCCTGCCTCCTCTGTTTTCTGGCTCACTGTGTCAGGTATCACATGCCCTGATGTAGAATTATTGCCATTGGGGTTCAAAGGTCAAACCGGACCTTTTTAAGGGCTCAGAGCAAGTGCCCATGCTTCCTGCAATGATGCGTTTCCTTTAAATAAATACCACAGGGTTTATCCAACAGCAAGGAGTTTGAGCCTGTGAACGAACCCCACAGGTTGCGTAAGCCATCAATAGACGGGATTGTTTTGCAGCTCCTGCGTGTTTTCACTCCCACAGTGCTGTGCCCCATTAGCCCTGGTGGACAGCCGTCATTATCTGGGCCCGTAGTCGTAGGTAGAGGGGCCGCTGGTGGCTGAGTACATGTTAGCTGTGGCTGGGTTCATGTGGTGATGGTATGTGTGTCCTCTGATGCTGGGTAAAGGGTAGGGGGACGGCCTGGGCTTGGCACCCAGGTAGTGTTCGTACGTGGTGGGGTACTTGTAAGGGTGGTGGTGCAGGGTGTCCGGGGCTATAGAGTGGGGATCTGGACGCAGATCGTGGGGGGGACTGGGTCGACTGCTGGTGATGGGGACAGCGTGGAGGCCTCCGGGTACGGGGAGGGCAGGGCTCAGGACCCGGGACATCAGCTGGTGAGCTGGGTCACCGTGGATGGGTGTTCCGCTGGGGTCTCGCTCATATTCCCGTCTGCCGTCCTCTGTACAAGAAGAGACATGAGTCACACACTGCCAACATTATGAGAATGCGTAACTGCATTGTGTGTGTGTTATGTATGAAGATGTTTAAATAGTGTTTATTGGCTCATGCAGGAATGAGGTGATGTGATTACTTTTACTTTTGTTGCTGTGTGTTGTGGCAGAAAACTTTTTATTTAGATCAACAGATAAGATTCCAATTTCACAAATTATAGAGAGAATAATAATAAAAGATTTTTGTGATATTTGTATGGTTATTTCCTGGGAGGAAATTTTTTTTTTAAACTTTTATGGTTTCTTTTCCCTCCAGAGTTTTTGAAAGATTTTTCCTCTTCTTCAGCTCAGGGTCACTTAAGTGCTAAATGCCCAAATGTTTGGGAAAAGCTTGAGACGATATGTTCTACTTGAAGATACAAATACTGTTCTCGTGTGGTTTGTTTTTATTTGTTTATAAATGTGTATCTGTCTGTTTGGCTGATTAATAAGTAGTGATAAGACATTTTAAAAATTGTCAACATCATTTGAATTTTTCCTTTGAGTCTGTCCAGTGGCTAATATTAAGCTTCTCTAATTGTTGGTGACTTTGAAAGAAAATATCAAGGAAAAAAAAAAAATCCTACATTTTTTGCAGTTAGTTTTATGGTACTTTATGTTAATGTCAAGATTCACTGATTACCATTTTTTACTGATATTCCTTAAATAAAGAAATAATTTCCAACTGTGTCAATTTAAATTTTTCCTTAAAATAATTATTATTTATCAACCTTTAAAAATCCACAATCTGAATTTCTTTATTACACCTCAGTGGAGGGCACCATAAAACATTTCAAACTTCTTGCATCCAGTCAGAATATTTATGATTACTGAGTACCTGATATGATCTAAAATAATAAGAATTATAGAATTATGCAATAATTGGACACAATTCAGATCAGAAATTCAGTATTGAGCAGAACATCTTCTTCAGATAAATACAGATTTCAGTTAGTAAGTTATTGCTCAGATAATTTTTTCAAGAAAACATGAAAGAAACCCTTTTTGGGGGGATTTTACAGGCTTATGACACCGGTTGGCCACATAACACAAGGACCTCTATTATGTCAGTGGTTGGATGACAGTGACCGGCTGATATTTGATGTTTAATTAAGTCAGTGTCTGCCCGATATTGCGAGTGACAGTGTTTAAGTAAAAGATAAGAAGCTTAAAGAAAACGAGGCAAATATTCTGCACATTGAAGGAAAAACATTTCATTTAAAGGCTATATACCTTAATGTGACTATGTTTCATGTTTGATTGCAGACATACGTTTTGAAATGAAACAAAGCGAGTTACAGACCTTTCTCTGTGCCGTTCTGCTGAGGGGGAGATGACATTGGGTTTCTTGTTCTGGGAAAGGGACTCATTATTGGCAGCGAGCCTGGCCTGTGATTCCTGGGCCTGGAGCAGGGGGAATGGATTTGGTTACATAGCCATTTAATGAATGTCAAGGGTACATTTTCCTTATTATATATTAAAATGATGAATGCACATTTTAAGAGTTTACACTGGTGCATGTAATGAACATTAACACATTGACAGGTTCGCAATGTAAAATAAAAAAAACCTGTTAATGTTAGGAAACTTATTTAATGACTCACTCTGGCCTGATCTATAAAATAATCAAATAAACTTTAGAGAAGTCACTTAAGTAATACCTTAAGGGGGAAAGGGGTATTTTGTAGAGCTGGATGAACAGCATTACGAAGAGGTCTATGTGTTTGGTTCTTTAACCTGCAGATGGGTGAGGTTTACTATGTGTTGACAATTACGAGGAGACTTAGTAATTTATCAGTGACAGAAAAGCACAGATGATTGACTTGAAAACAATATGTTCTGATTTCTAAACTTCATGGTACTCATATTTTTTTTAATGTTACAAACTTCACCCATCTGGCACCTGCATGGCTTTGAAAAAACAACAAAACTATTTTGTAAAGACTCCAGCTCTGGCCAGGTCCTCTGTACATTTTACACCATGGTGAAACGCACCAACAGGGCCTTGTTATGACTGAGGTGTGAATGCTCACCAGTCCTCCGGGTCGCAATCCCTGAAGCCCTTTGCAAAGGGGTTGCTGGCTATCTTTAGCTGCGTGATCTGAAATACAGAGGTCAGAATCAAACATTATAGACATTGTGACTTCAATTCCCATTAGACAGGATTAAACACCAAGTGAAATAGTAATGACAGGTGACACACTGGACAATTTAGGTCAAAGTATTTCAACACCTTTTAAAATAACAGTTGATCATAGTAACAGCATCATGGACATCATTTCAATTTTTTTTTTTTTTAACTTTTCATTACTATTGTTAATATTTGCATAATACACCTTACAGACCCAGAAATAGTTCCTACATATTTTGTATATAATAATTATTATTTATTATGATGATTCAAGTAAAGTAGTATAAATAGGAAATAGGCTAATTTAAATATTATATTTATATTATAAATATATTTTTCTTACTCCCAATCTCAAGAATGGGGATTTTTTTCGTTTTACTTATTACTTTTAATAACTAATGATGAGTTAATGTATGACTCAAAATAGACGCAGAAACTGATGGAAAAGAGCAGGATGACTCAGCCGCTGTTCTGCGCAAATCAGGTGCGTCACACAAAGAGACAGTGTATAACTGCACAACACGAAATACTTTATACATAAATGAACAACGAAAAATAATACAAGTTGCCTTTTTTCACAGTTTTTGGTGACCTAATTCCTATTTTAGAGTAACCTTATTTTAGGGAATAACCATTTTTTTCATTCTTTCACCATATGCTAATAAAATGCATTTATTCCGTCTCCAGTAAAGAACTGCAGTAGCTCCACAGCGGTAAAAGCTGTTCCTGTGGGATAGTGTGCTTCCTATGGTGTAGATCTCATGCAGAGTGTTGCACAGGCTCCTTACCCGGTGGTTCTGGTACGCCGTGACCGCCGTGAAGCGGGTTTCCTCAAAAACAAAGGTTTTATAATTCTCCTCGGCGTATTTCTCACTGTCCTTCCGTGGATCGACGTAAACCACGTGAAACCTGGGCTGGTAACGGTGCATGGAGTTGAGAATAATCTGCAAAAAGGCAAAAGGGCGCGAGTTTAATGAAGGAACAATGTACGGATAAATGTTGCAAGTGGTTCTAGGAGCCAAAGTCAGATAAAGGCTGTGTCACATTTAGGCACCATTACCCTGGCGGTTCTTTTACAAGGTGTGCACAAACACCAGGACGCGCCTCATAAATGTTAATAAACTATAAACAGATCCATTTGCCTTTTGGTGTAAATGGAACTTAAAAAAATAATGAACCAAGTGCGGACGCAGCGGTAAATGGAGCCACTAATTGTTTTACGCACATGTTATAGTGACATTTATCATATTTCCAGTTCCATGACTGCACTTCTGGATATGTCTCCCCTTTCAGATCCCCAACATGTCCCATTTCTTCCTAGTTTTCCCCCAGATTTTTTCACTGACACACAAACTAGTAAAGCAGAGTGGAATATCAAGCGGGAAAGTCTGGTATAATTTCCAGTGGTGAAATATTCCACTTCCTCGCCGTCTTTTTTTTTTTTTCTCTGGAGTGCGGCCTGTTGTGATGTGATTTTGGCAACCTCTGCCTATTAATCAAAATATCAAGGTTTATTGCATGCTAAATCACTTGTATCAATCAGTTTGAGGGCGAATAAAAATCTCCTACCTCTCCTTAATGTTTATAGTATAATCTTCCTGCTGGGACCGATCGTGTCTAAACGGTGTGTTTACGGTCACTGCAGTCTGAGTTTGTAATATTTTTTCATGCAATAATGTATCAGCAAAACCGTCAAATATTCATATGTCGTTTTCTTTTGTGTTACGCTTCAGCTGAGTTACCGCTGACACATGAGCTCAGTGGAAAAAAACAAAACAAAACACACAAAACCTGAGCGCATTGTTATTTTTGGATGAATATTTTTGCGCTCTGGTCGTGTACTTACATGGCCGTTGTCATCCAGGAGGTTGTTGGTGAGTTTCAGTTTATCAAATGACACGATCTGTTTCATCCACTGTGCGCCTTTAGCCGGAGAGTCCGGGTGGTAGTGGACTCTGCCCGGCGTGGCAGGGTCAGCTTTACCGGCCACGAGCCACGAGGAGCTGTGGAAAGCATACCTGTAAATAAAAGAAGACAGATGAAGCACAGGGAGACTCAAAGCAACACTGTGTTTCTGGAGATTTACGCACTCCAGACGCACACAGTATATGACGCATAAATAGGTTTAAGACGAATTAACAGTGTATCCAATATTTATTTTTCAGTAAAATATGATTAATCCAAATTTTTTGTAAATGTTAACAGTAATAAACTATTTGTGTTTTGTTCATGGATATATATATATTTTTTTTTACATTTACCGGACACAATTAAATGCGTAACTGCCTTTTTTATTGAATCAGAATGCAGTTAAATAATTAAAAATACAATTTTGCCGTACGGATATTTTTAATTTATATATTTTTTAGTGTTTTTGTATTCAGCAAAGTATTGTTATTTATTTTAAGGGTTTAATGAAATTAAACGTGGTTTCTTGCAGCCCAATACAGACTTCTACAACAATTGATATGATCCTGTAAATGTGTGTCATCGATCTAAAGCCATAATAGTCCATAAAAAAAAAATAAAAAAAAATACCTGTAACGTTTGTCGTCTACAGGCAAGAAGTCCATCAGAAGCATGTAGTCTGCCATGGGATCCATCCCAAATATTTTCACTTGGAAAGTTGGAAACATTCTCCTGGTAAAGAAACATCAGATATCTGTTAAATCTAGGTCTATGCTGCTGACATGACTGTCCCTTTTTCACCCTTGAAAAGTGGATCATATGTGAACGGCAGTGTTAAACAAACTTCCAAAATATTCGTCAGAGAAGCCAGGAAATTATTATTTTTATAAATCCAGCATGTTTGCAGAGGGACATGTAGCTCCAGGTCTGGTTAATCTGGAGGTTAGAAGAAGACAGAAGCTCCGTGCTATTGGAAATGACGTGATGTAGTCCGTGCGTAACCAGATAAAACTCTCCCTGATCTGAATGGAGCTTTGGGTTTGTTGCTTTTTAGCTTCGCTTTTGTGACTTCTGGCATGCCGCTTTCATTTCTCTTCTGCTCTTTTGATGATTTCGAGACACACACACACACACACACACACACACACACACACACACACACACACACACACAGTCTTACAGTG
>JAPTYQ010000030.1:17577601-17587913 GCA_029814465.1 Ostorhinchus cyanosoma | reverse complement strand
AAATCTTACCAAGATCATTTTCACTTGTTCTATTAGCAGATTTTTTTCCCCCTTGAATTAAAAAAAAAATCTGCTAATGGAACACGTGAAAATGATCTTGGTAAGATTTCTTGAAATATGATTTTCCAGATCTTTTGTGTAAAAATAAATTCTTAAATCTCACTGAAAAGTTCCGCTTTAGGTGATTGCGTCTTAGTTTAAGTGTGATGAGACATTTTGACTAGAAATGAGAAAAATACACTTGGTAAGATTCAAATTTTTTCAATGCGTCTCGTGCAAAACTCATATTAGTTGCTCTATGACCTCACATTCATATAATCTGGTTGTTGAGTCAAGGTATCACTTCCTACCTCCTGGTCCAAACCTGTATGATATGTTACAGTTCTGTGTCCGTGAGTCCGTAAAACACATGCATTTGTCATTTTATCATTTCACATTTAGTGATAAAAAGCAGAAGATGTAGAAGGATGTTCTGTGTCTTAGCTGAAGGAGACAAAGTGAGGTTTGGTTTCAGCTTATGTTTTAATGTTAGTTCATACTGCACCATCCGTCTATGGATTACCCTGATGTACAGTAAGGTTTTTATGTGTCACACTTTTACAGGTCATGTTTTGTTCGTTACACCTTTATCTGTGCCGTCCAGTTCAGGAGGAGCTCAGTAAAGTGATGTTTTAAGTCAATACACAACTAATCTGCTGTAAACAGACCAGGAGCTTTAACTGGAAGACTGTTAAATTTATGATGCACTGCCGGTAAAACACTGACTAATACGTGTATTTGATTTAAATACACAAATGTAGCCCCTTCTGAACCTTGATCGGTGCCTCATTTAACCCTTAAAGTCCCAACCTATCAAAACCATCGACTGATTAAAATTTTTTAATACCTGTCGATCCACTCATCCTATCAATACATGTAAATAATTGGTGTAAAATGCAGTTTGTCATCTTTTCATGGTCATCAGATATGACCCATTTGGACGCTCAGTGGCTCCATACTAACCATGGAAACACTGTCATCCTCTACAACATTGATTCATCAGTAAAACCCATGGAGTTGGATCAATGACAGTGGATGGAGACACTGGGTTTAGGCTCAGTTAATGATACATTTGCAGAAAAAGTCACTTTTTCTTCAGTTTTCTCTGTTTTTGATATAATAACCTTCAAGTTTAATCTGAGCTTTTATGAACATCTGCATGATCAGTAAATTAAGTATAAGAAAATACCTGATTTTCACTGAAAAACACAAAATACAGATGATAATATTACAATAAATGGTGATAAATTGTTTAAGCAGGGTTATATAGACAGAAAAATTCATTTGGGAAGTGCTATAAAAGTAACACTGGGTCCTTATGGGTTTGTAAAGGCACAAACATGCTTTTCTACTCATATAGATACTGTTTGGACCTGGAAATTCATTTTATAGCACCCTAGGCTATGGATATATTTTTCAGTGTTATATTCCTCCAGGAAAGGGTCAGGACTCAAAAAGTGAAGTTTGAGGCGCTTATCGGATTTTTATCACATATTTCAAATAGTTATTTAACTTTAAAGCAGAGCTAAAATATTATTTGGGGCTCGGATGCTTTCAAGCTAAAGCTAAAGCTAATGTAACACTGGTATCTGTATTTGTTAAGACACGGACATGAGCACCCTGTTGAGTGTATACCTGCACCGAGTGGCATGTTTGGTGACAAGAAAAGATAGCGCGGTCCCCGTTACGCCAGGTGTCGGCGATATTTCTTATCTGTAAGAGTCAGTGTTGAAAGAGTCTTGTACTACTGCAAACTTAAGAGTGAAGTTTAACACTTTTCCAACTTTATTTTCCGCCCCCCTACTCTCAGCGAAATTAAACGATATACCTCTCTGTTGTCCTCCGGCTCAAGTTAGCTGCAAATGCATTTTCCACATCTATAAAAGAAGTGATATGCTATCTTATTCCGATTGCGTGTGCGTTCGTGCAGGCCGTGTGTTAAGTGCAAGTGTTGGGAGTATGTGTCTCCTTCAGAGTGTGTGTGTGAGCTGCAGCTTAGTGGGTGTGAGATGACTATCTGGGGCCATACATCAGACCTGGTGTGGCAGTGGGCCCGTGTAATTATCAGGTCTCAATGGGACGCTGTGTTATTTTTGCCCAGGGTGAGATGCTTATCTGGGCCTGTCAGCAGCCACCTGGATGGATGAGCCTTGTTCCTCAGAGCAGTGGCTCACCTTCCCTCTGCACTAAGACAAACTGGTCAACTTGTCTCATGCAGGATGTGGCGAATCGCAACAGCTGAGACGCATCAGGTCCACCAGGAGAACCAGAGTCTGGAGGGTATCTCATTATCGGAGCATTTAGACTGATTACCTGTGAATTTAATTACACCTCATCTGTCTCTGCTCTCGTTAATGTTATTTGAAATGAATCGCAGCCCTTTTGATGACATTATTTGTATGAATTACACAATATCGTGTTAGTTTAATTGTTACATTTATCTAATGAGAAATATTTCATATTTGTGTCGTGAAATGATGTTGGGAATTGATGATCACTGGTTATTTGATTCCCAAAGTAATCATACATAGAAGGATCAGTTTCTGTCAATATATCGTACCAAATAAGTGACTTGATATATACCAGTGGTTCTGAACTGGTCTGGCTTCAGGACTCACTATCACCCCTCAATGATAAGCTGTGACCAAAACTGAAAAAAGTTCAACTTCTCAAATGTACTTAATAAAAAGATGGTGTGTTTTCAACCCGAGATAATACAGAATATTACAGTACGACAACACAGAAGACAAATTTAATGATAAACTGAAAATGACCAGCAGGTGGTGATGATAAATATGGAGATATTGTCTTTAACACTAATTTAGGTACATTTAACTAAAACTAAAAAGTGCATGGAGTTACTTAATCAAGAGTTAAACCCACTGAGCTTTTTGTAGCCAAAACCATATCTGATATAGTCGCTGTCGTACCTGAGTTTCACTGTGATTTGAACAGAAGCCTTTGGGTCATTTTTTTATGCTGTTAATTAACATTACAGCCTCTTACTGATGGGAGCACAGGATTGGTTTCTTAACAGACAAAGGCCTGTGACCCACTGAAAACAGGTTCATGACCCACTTTTGGGCCTCATACTGTACCACTGATCCCAACTTTTAGTTAAAACGGTTTAAATAAAGAGTGCTTTGTGTAAATTCTGTCTCTTATTACATCTCAGTGCAGTTGGGATTAGTTTTCAAGATATTGTGTACATTTTCTGCAACTTATCTCCTAATAAACTGGCTTTTTCTGGTGATTCTATATGGTGCAAGTTTCATTTAAGTGTGAGGCCTTCTGTCATACTTTATTATGGCATTTTACTCTGTTATATTGGTCGTATTGTTCACTCCTGGTCTTTTAATGGATTGCTTTTTTCCAAGTTGCCTCCAAACCTGCTAGTGTATAAAGCCTGAAGCAGCATGCATCTGCTTTCATTAGCCTCAAACTACAGTTTTGCTGTTGTGGGTGATAGCTCACTGAGCTGGGAAGTCATGTTGTTTATGAGCCGTTACACAGCGATACCGCCGGAGTGTTCTCTGCTGCCGGCCTGTATTCATTTTTCATTGCCAAGTGCCTTCGTTGGGCTTTTCTGCAAACGCTGTGGTAATTTAGGAAGTGTGCTGAAATGAATCTGCCTCTGAGCTCTTCTTCATATCTTTTACTGGATCACACAAATGGAGAAAACAGAAACACGCATACAGAGTAACACAAACATACAAACATGCACAATAAATAGACACTGTCTGTTTACAGTGGCTCGCTGTGCCTCTGGGCTGCTTCCTATTATTTTTCACCCTGCGGTCTACCAGTGAACATGAATTTATTTGGTCCGATGATCAAAAGATTAAAGCGCCGAGGCTAGTGTATGTTTGCGATACGATGTCAGGGTAGGCGCATTTTTAAGGCCAGGAACAGCTTAAGGAAACAGCGGGGTATTTTGATTGAAAGAAAGGAAAAAAAAAAACAAAAAAAAAACATTGTTTGATAGTTAGCCTGCTGGTGGCACAAGGGTTTGATATATCTCTCAGCACTAGCACAGTAAACTTTCATGACCGGCATTATCCTCAAGCAAAGCCTTTTCCTGCACATTTCTCCTGAGCTCTGTGCCAGCCAGTGTTTCATTATGCGCTACACAGGATCTGATATAAACTATTCCCCTGTGCCCCTCCAAATACAGATGTTTTGTTTAACATTGAACACTGGAGTTCAAAGAGGAAAGGATAAAGAATGCCTCTATTGGGTTTCAGCCTGAACAGAGATTTATTCTTTATTGCTTTTACGATAAATGACTGAGAAAGTACAAATTTGCACCGGTGGCATAAAAGCAACTCTAGTGTGTTTTCGGTTATAGTGTTGCTTTCATGTGAGAGTTTTGTCGCAGCTATAGTTAGCATATCCATCAAACCAGTGTGATTATTTCAGAACTTCATTATTTCCAGTGGCGTAATCCCATTACAACCAACACAAATACACACCTGACACCTGCTGATTGAAATGGATGTAACTGCATAACAGTGCCACTTATTATTAGGCGATGTTCTAGCTTCAGTTCAAAGGCACTTGTCGCTGAGGATCACTTTACATAAGCCGACGCTACTACTGCAGTTTGTTTGCGACATTCAGCGCAGTGCTTGGAGATACTATCAACGCTCTGCTTAATCTTCTAACCAAGATGCAGTGGCAGAAATTAATCTCCTTGACTTCAAGTAACACAATCACTGTCATGAAATTATGTGTTACAGTAACAACAACAACAATAACAACAACAAAAGAGCTTGTAGTGTGGATAGCATCGCTTGTCTGTAGATATCTGTTTGTTTGAATGACAGGAAACATGTGCTGCCACTGTAGGATTTTTAAAGTCAGTTAATGAAGAGATCAAAAAAACAAGTGAGCGCTAAGAACAGAGTAAAAAGCAAATCAGACGGTTATTTGAAGTGGAGATGCATGGAAAGTGTTTGATAGTTTGAACAAAAAGCTGTGTAACTGAGACGGCTTGAATGCGACAGTGACACTCTGTTTCGTTGCATTTCTTTGCTTTTAACCAGTCCATTAGGTACAGATAACCTCTGCCTGGCGGACCCTAGCGGCTTAAAACTCTGTGACCCCGCCCTTGACCTTTGCCCCGACCCTATCCGACGCTCTACCAACAGAAGAAGCCGTAAGAGGACTTGGGAAGGAGCTAGGGTTACTGCAGCATGTGGATTCATTAAGAAATATCTGTCTGTTTGCTGCAGTAATGAGTTAGGCAGCAGTTTAAAGTTGAGTGAACAGCCGCTTGGAATCCAAACTAGCGTGGCAGGCTGCTGGTGTCAGTCAAAACCAAGGTTCATGAGTAGGGCACGTCCAGTCTACCTGCCTCCATCGCCACCAGTATGCATACTTATATAGTCATGGGTGAGGGTGTTCCTTATAAACCATGTATACGGTGGAGTGACAAGCCTTGGCTGAGGAGGGGGAGGTCATGGGAGAGAGTGAGCAGCCACATGGGGCTCTTCCACCCCCTTCTGGGTAGGGATGGTAATACCAGGCTTTTGGAGACTTAATCACACATTAGTATTATGTATTTTCCAAGCCTTAACCCCATGTCCACATTTATGAACCCAACCTACTTTATTCATTTAGCGGATTTTTTTCACTCCAGTCGAAATGAAAAGTACAAGCCAATTTCCTAATGCACTGTTTATTTTTGTCATAAATCAGAAATGCTGTTTATATTGATGCTGCATTTAGTGCTTAATCATCTCCATATCTTACACCGCAGTGCTCTTTCATTAACTCTGCAGACATAATTTCTAACAAAAACACATTACAAATGATTAGACGTTAAGTGTAACCAGGAATTACGTTAAGGACGTGCATGGCATTACATGTGCACGGTCTGTCTTGTTCCGTCTGTCAGCTGAACTCGGGACCCAAAGCCGGAGCATTTTGACTGGGCTCTGACAGACAGACGAGCAGACAGATGGACGGGCTGATGGAGGAGCTGATGGAGCACGGTGTCCAGTCAAGCATCGAGCCAACTATCCCTGCTTTACAAGTCCACTGATGCATACTGGTGCTGATCTAGACCCCTACTAGCTTATGTCTGATTCTGTGTGTGCTGTACATGCAGATTTGGCTGATTTGTCTCCAAACTTGTGCCTGCACATGCATCACAGAGTATATGTTTTCCTTTGAATTTCTACAAATATTTATGTGCATTTATGTAGGCTTATATTTGTTTTGGACTCTCTATCCACACACATTTCTAAGCGTTCCTGCAGGCCTGTTTGTGTATGTGTGTGTGTGTAGATGTTTCGGTGTGCTATCTGATCAAGGCTCCATTAAGCCCGGGGGAACCTAGATCCCCACACAGCCTTGGAGCTGGAGTGGTATCCTTTGCAAAATAGGTGTAAACAGCTAAGGGCAACAAGTGTCTCGATCAGACATACAGATAGCAGCTGCGAACACGGACTCTGACTCATAGCTTCCTATCAGATAAACCGGACATGTGGCGCTAGCGGGGAGGGTAACCACAACATGAAGCTCTGATTTGTAACACCGCTTTCTGGAATTTTATGGCTTTGCTTAAACTGAAACTAGTGTCAGTGTTGCATTAACCTGATGTGTATCATACTATTTAGCTGGTGCATCAAACTATTTGATTTTCCATGGTGCATCTGGACCAAAATTGATGCAACTTAACTCTTAAAAATGCATGAAAGCCAACTACGTTAATACATATGCATTGGTCTTTTGAAGTTGTTGAAGTCACAGTTGCAGTGCTACTCTACTTTTTGAAGTCAGTTATCCTGTTTGCATACTTAAACATGCTTGTGAAAGTTGCGTTTGTCATCCATATGGCCTATGTAGATAAACAATTACGTACACATACGGAGAATTTCAATTCTTACCCACTTTTCATGGGTGGAAAAAATAAGTACAAAGAACCAACAGAGGAAAAAGGGCTCAGTTGTAAGGCACATATCACTCAGAGCCTCATTTATATCATCTTTTGACCTATATGCTGATGGCAATATCATGACGCCGCTTTGCTTGAACAGTGAATATTTTACCCTGTTTTGTTCTCTCTCTCTTTTGTTTCTCATTCGTTCACCCGTTCGTGTTCACCTTGGCAATGAAAGGTCAATATCCAACCCTCGCATTTGCCTCCGAGGGCCAGTCATATGTTTCACAACAAACATCACTTGGCATTTCAGATTGTCGAGTAACGCTTTTTAGCCTGTTGAGTTCCTGATGTTGCTGTGCCACAGGTCTGAGATGAATGTTTAATGTCATTCTGGGATACACAGTCTGCATCAATCCTAGGCCGTGAGTCACCGGCCACGGCCTGGCCAAACTAAACTAAATATTTCATCTACAATGTAAAACACGCTCGCAGCCATAAACACGCTTCAAAAGGCGGTGGGCTGCGGCCTGAAAAATGATTTTAACCATAACCGTAAGCGTTCTCCTTCTCTCTTGCCTAGTGAGCGTTTATTTATGTAGATTGGATAGAGTGGCGTATAATTATTCCGGCGCTGCCAATGTCTTCTTTTATTTATTCTTCATTTCCTTTCCTCTGCTGGGCCAATATATTGTCTTAGGATGAGGGAAAACAAGAAGCACACATCTATCTTTAGACACACTTTGGCCACTTGTGTGCGTATCTGATTACAGGTTTAATTATTTGAAAGTTCCTCTGCTGTGAAGAGTCCTGAGGGGTGACTTTAATAGTGTTGAGTGTATATTCTGTCTGTTAATTACAGCTCAGATGTAAATTTAGTCCATTTGGAATTTAGTGAGATGTGTGTGCGTGTGTTTTAATGCATACAAGCGTGTGTTTTTTTGATGCAAAATGTTAAGACGTATTATCGCCTTTCAGTATGTACTCTGTGTGGTTGTATATGTCAACTATTTTTGGCCGTCTGAGCGTTTCTGTGTGTGTTTGTGTGGATGTGCATTTTTCCGTTTTACCCTCTAGCCTTTAAATAAGACCAGTGCCACTGAACTGTTTATTGGCTCAAGGTTTCTGCAGCGGTAATGATGCATGGAGAATGATGTGGGTTGAAATGGCGGCCTGCATGCACACGCTGGCCTTTCTGAAGTTACATTTAACCCAGACAAAAAGCCTCAGACTGCCAAGGAAGCTGTGTGGATGTGTCAGCAACCTCTAAGAGCGTGCAAGATATTTTTTTTTTGGTAGGCTTAAATGTCAAAATACACATAATTCGAGCTGACCTTAATTCATATATATGGTTTAATTAATTCATAACACACATACACATGGAAACAGCGTTGGAGTGTTGTGATCCACACTGTAGACTATCAGCGTCACGGCATTTAAAGAGAGTCATGACATTTATAGATTGGTACAGAGAGAGAAATTATTCCAAATACCAGAAGAAAAAGCAGTGGGTCAGAAATGGTTTGCTTGTTTGTGCTTTTCCAAAAAAAAACAAAACAGGCTTTAGCTATTTAAGACTATGTAGTATACTATAAACTAGTGTAACTGTAATGAAATAAACCGTTTAATACCTGTTCAGACTCTAATCCTGTTAATACATGTAAATAATTGGTGTAAAATACAGTTTTTCATCTTTTCGTGGTCATCACATATGACCCATTTGGACGTTCAGAGGCTCCATAGTTACCATAGAAACACCATCATCTTCTACAACATTGATTCACCAGTAAAACCCATGGAGTTGGATCAACGACAATGGATGGAAAGGTTTGTTTTTATACTCAGTTATTCATATCTTTGCTAAAAAAAGTCACTTTTTCTTCAGTTTTCTCTGTTTGTGATATAACCTTCGACTGAGTTTTAATGAACATCTACGGGATCAGCGAATAAAATATTAGAAAATACCTGATGCACACTTAAAAAAAAAAGCAAAATATATAAAATAAAAATATAATAACACTTAAGAAAGGTTTAATAGAGAGAAAAATTCAATTGGAAACTGCCACAAAAGTAGTTCTGTTTATGCGTGAAAAGAATTATCATTGGATGTAACAGTTTTGATTATAAAGTGTAACATTGCAGTTAATATAAAATTTGACACAGAGATCTTAATTTTGACTGTTAATGTATATTATTTCAAACACTGGTTATTAATTGACTACATTACAAATAGAGCCAGAGCTTGGCTAGTTATTTTAGCTATATTAGGATGGAAAGTTCGCCGATAAGCTGTTTTGGCACTAACATAAATCACTAGGGAATGTAACGTTAGCCAGATAGATTCTGCCGAAATGCACAGATTAAAGTGTTCAAAGCAAACTTTAGCGGGCTGCGAGCCTGACATCAGTCTTCCTGCAGTCAGCTGTTTTTATCACCCTATAAACCCAAGATTATCAAAATAACATGTGAAAAGTCCAACTTCTAATCTAATATACTGATATGCAGACCTGAATTTGGGGGGGATGGCATTACATGTTCCTGTACTATGGAGGCGTGGCTTCTGAAGAAAGGAGTTTGGACTTTTGAATTGTATATTTTTAAAATGTAGCTGCTCGAACCATTTTTTCCCAAATCTCTCACTCATTTCATTTTATTATTGCACCTTAAATCATCATCACTGGTCACTTTATTATTCGAACGTGCAAAACTCACTTACCTCTCAGCTTTTTTAGTATTTATAATATAGTATTTAATAATATTTTTTCTGGGGTTTTTTTTTTTTGTTTTTTTTAACTTATTTTTCTTGAACCATTACAGTGGAAAGGTGACGCACATCTACATTGTTGAATATTCAACTTTGTGATGAATCGTCATGTCCTTAATGTCCGATGGTAGAGAAAATAGCGGTGGCGTCCTCTTCCTGTCTTCTAAAATTTGTCAATTTTTTCCATATTTTACCAAATTGTGACTCTTGTAGTCTCAGTTTGTGTGTGAGTCTCTCCATAACATAAATCTCCTCCACAGGCCACGCCCACTGGGGGTGTTAGTTTGTACCACAGTCTTGTGATGGACTTTTTACTTGCAGATAGCAATATTTTAATTAGATACTGATCCTCTTTTAGCACTACCTCACCCGTCAAAACTCCCAAGTACAGTACCTTACAGGTTTTGGGTATTTCATATCCTTTTTTTTTTTTTTTTTAATGTCTGCCATATTTTGTCCCAATACGATTTTATCTTTTGGCAAGTCTTATTCTGTGTTTTAACTTCTTTTAAATTTGTACAAGGGAGCTACCACGCAATCTAGTTTTGTCGTATGCTACAATGACAATAAAGGCTATTCTATTCTATTCTATTCTATTCTATTCTATTCTATTCTATTCTATT